>CAUYQV010061429.1:0-32170 GCA_963574575.1 Galagoides demidoff
TAAAACACTGTCTTATATTTATTTTTTTCTCAAAAAGACACACTAGGGCTTATTTTCAGGGGATGTCTTATTTTTATTAAGTATAATACAACAATCTACATTTATTCAAATACAGTTAAGTCATCTTCTTCTGGAACCTGACAAGGGGAGCTGACCTTGTTGGTGGGGCTGGCACTAGTGATGCTCGAACTCCTTTCCCCTAGCCATTTGCACATGCGCAATAGGATGCCTGCTACCATGGTTACCACATGCACACCCGCACAAGTGCGAAGGGCTTGGAAAGAAGAGCTGTGGCAGATAAAAGGTATTCCAGTCTTCCTTACTGCTCCGGGAGGAAATGCATGGTGTGCATAGGCATGCCCATCACTAGGTTTTATTATCAGGGTAGGGCTTATATTTAATAAATGCATAGAAATCCTGCTAGGGCTTATTTTTTGGGTAGGTCTTATTTTCAGGGAAACACGGTAGTAGAGGGAAACCCACTCATCATTGAGGGGAGGCCACCAAACCATTCATGAGGGATCTGCTGCCTTGACCCAAACACCTCTCACCAGGCCCCACCTCCAACACTGGGGATGAAACTTTAACATGAGATTTGGAGGGGCCAAACATCAAACATATCACTGTCCCTGGGGATTGACTGATGTATTCTAGACATTTTGTATAAACAGAATTTATGTCTGGCTTCTTTACTTACTATAATGTTTTCAAGGTTCATCCACGTGTTAGCATGTATCAATACTTCATTCTTTTAGATGGCTAATATTCCATTGTATGTATATAACGCAATTTGTTTATTCATTCTTCTGTTGAAGGGAGATTTGGGTTTCCACCTTACGGTGATTGTGAATGGCGCTGCTAGGAACATCTGTGTCCGAGGATTTGTTTATGATTTATCTAAGTGTGTGGTTACTCCCCTGCCCTTCTGCATTGTGAACTTCTGAATGGTTGGGACCTTAAAAGCGCTTTTTCTGTTTTGCAGTTTTGGGCTGGGGCTGGGTTTGAACCTGCCAACTCCGGCATATGGGGCCAGTGCCCTACTCCCTTGAGCCACAGGCGCCGCCCAAAAGGTTTCTTTTGTTTTTTATTTTTTACAGTTTTTTTTGGCCAGGGCTGGGTTTGAACCTGCCATCTCTGGCATATGGGGCCGGCGCCCTACTCCTTTGAGCCACAAGTGCCACCCACAACTTTAAAAGCTTTTGTTTATCTTACTGTCTCAAACCCCTAGGCACTGAATTTTTCCACTCAGTAAGTGCTCAGTTAAAGTCTGTTAAGGTGAAGTAAGCTTACACTTCTACAGCCTTTTATGGTTGTTTTTGTTGTTGTTATTGTTGTTTTTTGTTTGTTTGTTTTTGCAGACTTTGGCCAGGGCCGGGTTTGAACCCACCACCTCCGGTATATGGGGCCAGCACCCTACTCCTTTGAGCTACAGGCACCGCCAGCAATTTTTTTTGCAGTTTTTGGCTGGGGCCGGGTTTGAACCTACCACCTCTGGCATATGGGGCTGGTGCCCTACTCCTTTGTTTGGTTGATGTTTTAAAATGTACTATCACATAGTATTCCTTATTGCTAGAACCACAAGGTGAGATAGAGGCACAGGACCCCTTGTCACCACTACTTAAACTGAAAGGTCAAGTTAATAGTTTTCCATATGCTGTGATTTGAGGAGCCTCAAACTGGTTCTGATTTTTTAGTTTTATATTTCAGTTGTCAGGATAGTGTTTCTCTTAGACGCAGGCAAAGAAAGACCTCTCTCCTGAGCTCCATGCTTTAGCAGCCCCACTCTGTCCCTCTTCCAGCCATACTGCTCCCTACAGGACCAGGAACCTGTGAGAATAAGGGGTACCTCCATGCTAGGTCATGCTTCAGGTACCTGGGATGCCTGAACAGTCCCAAGCCTGCTGCCAGGGTCTGCATACTCCTCTTGGGTCTGTCCTTGACAGGGATGATTGTCCCAAGAGGATATGTGCTCCCAGGCCTAAGGGGTGATTGTATGGCCAGAACAGGACATAAGGTCTGGTCTAGAAGCCAGGCAAGGCCAGAGCCAGGGAAGGTTCAGCTCTTCTCACACCACTGGGGCAGGACTTAGAGGGGTCTGAGAACCTAAATTCCAACTTAGCCTTTCAGGTCATTTTGAAGGTACATTTGTATCTTCATATGAAAGGAGATAAACCAGTAGATAATACACATTGTATCAGCTGATTCAAAGATTTCAAATATTTATTTATTTGTTTTGAGTCAGAGTCTCACTACTATGTTTCCCTAAAAATAAGACCTCCCAAAAAATAAGCCCTAGAAGGATTTCTATGCATTTGTTAAAGATAAGCCCTACCCTGATAATAAGACCTAGTGATGGGCATGGCTATGCAGATATGCACAGCCCCCGCAGGATTTCTATGCATTTGTGAAATATAAGCCCTACCCCAATAATAAGACCTAGTGATGGGCATGGCTATGTAGATATGCACAGCCCCTGCAGGATTTCTATGCATTTGTTAAATATAAGCCCTACCCTGATAATAAGACCTAGTGATGGGCATGGCTATGCAGATATGCACAGCCCCCGCAGGATTTCTATGCATTTGTTAAATATAAGCCCTACCCCGATAATAAGACCTAGTGATGGGCATGGCTATGCAGATATGCACAGCCCCAGCAGGATTTCTATGCATTTGTTAAATATAAGCCCTACCCTGATAATAAGACCTAGTGATGGGCATGGCTATGCAGATATGCACAGCCCCTGCAGGATTTCTATGCATTTGTTAAATATAAACCCTGCCCCGATAATAAGACCTAGTGATGGGCGTGGCTATGCAGCATATCTGGGTAGCCACACCATGCATTTCAGTGTGGAGAGGAAGACATCCCCTGAAAATAAGCCCTAGTGTGTCTTCTTGAGAAAAAATAAATATAAGACAGTGTCTTATTTTGGGTGAAACACAGTATGTTGCCCCCAGTAGAGTGCTGTGCCATCTCAGCTCACAGCAACCTCAAACTCTTGGACTTGAGCAATTCTCTTGCCTCAGCCCCCCAAGTAGCTGGGACTACAGGTGCCCCCCACGAAGCCCGGCTATTTTTCTGTTGTAGTTGCCATTGTTGTTTGGCAGGCCTAGGCTGGGCTCAAACCCACCAGCCCTGGTGTATGTGTCTGGCGCCCTAGCCACTAAGCTACAGGTGCCGAGTCAAACATTTCAAATATTTAGACATAAAGATCCCCATCTGAACTCTTGTTCTGAACCCTATAAGTGTTACAAATGTCATGGATGAGCCAGGTGACATCTGATCTATAACCCCTTTCTGTCCCTCTCTGCATGTCACATTTCGTTACCTGAGCACAGGGGAGCCCCTTGCTTCTGAAAAGGGCTTGTTCTGGTAGCCCATGCTGCTAGAGGATGTGTACCTAGTCTCTGAGCCAGGCTGGAGTATAACCACCAACCACCTCATCCCTTCTACCCCTTCCACCTAGACTGCTTTGATCCTCAGGTGTTTATACACAAACCTCTCCTGTGCCCTTTCTCCCCCGTGCCAATGCCCACCCAGACACCATCAGCTCTGCCAGTCCCCATTGCATGGAGGCCCTTCATATGCAGCACAACTGCTTAAGAACATGTTGCTTCTCTGATGACCTTCAGATCTGAGTTATCAATATCCTATTTTATTTCCCTCCCCATGTCATAATCAGAGGCAGACTACAGAGCAGGCTTTATTGAATTTATTTGCTTTGCATCTATTACAAATCAAGAAAATAGAAAGAAATGAAAAACTTATCAGAATGTGCCTTTAAGCATTTAAAAAGAATTTAACCTCTTAATTTAAAAACAGAGCTTTGTTGTTAACTGTGGAAAAGAAATTGTTAATTGATAATAACCTATTAGAGGTGCACTATGAGGAGAGGGGGAAGGGAGGTGTAACAGCGAATCTACTGGATTGCCTGGGTATAGGGCATCTACATAAATGAACTGTTCACTATGGGAATATGAGCAAAATAAAATCTAGTCAATTGAAAACTTATCATTATCAAAGAATCAAAGATACACTATCAGGAAAAGTCTATGTCTTATAGAGAAAATGCAAAACTCAGTATGTGATTGTACAGTCACATTACACCATCATCAGCAAAACCCAGCACCAGCTGTCTAGTTCTTAGCCCCTTGCTGCCTCTCTCCAGGTTTCTTCACACCCTACTTGGAAGGTAAAGGCACAGTTAGATGCCCAGGGCTGCATTTCTGTTTAAGCAAAGTAGCCCCAAGGGAACAGAGGCAGGCACTATACCGAGAAGTTGCTCCCGGTCTCCTAGGAAAATGAGCCAGCTCTGCTACCCAGAGGGGGTCCCCTTAGTGTCTGGTGGGTTTAGCGGATGGATTATATGAAGAGGAGGATACAGAAAGGAAGATTAATTAACTTTCAGTGGCCCGAGGTGAAAATCTTGGGCATCCTGCACCTCTGAAATCCAGCCAAATAAGGATGATTCTGGGGCTAAAGGTGGCTACATCTGCACTCCAGAGCCTGGGAACGTTTACTGGCAGCGGTGCTACAGAAGAAAAAGAGCGCATGGCAGGATAGAAAGGAAGGAGTCAACATTTCCTGGGACTTGCCTCTCCCACTCTCCCTTTTTGACCTTCCTGCTCCCCCATAGTTGGGGGTGAGTGGGTCACGGGGAAGTGGGGGATCTCTAGCTTCATACCTTTTGAGGTGTGTGGTTATAGCAATTAGCATGGGGAAAGGTGATTTGATGACTTAAGGCTTCCAGTTGGCAAAAAGTTTACTTTTCTGTGGCTTTGGGAATTGCAGTCTTGCTTTGGGCTAAAAGATTGTGAAGCAGAGACCCTGAGAGGAAGGGACTCGAAGGTGGGCTACATGGAGTTATCTATTTGAAGGCTGGAGCCAGAGGAAGAGGGACCTCTGCAGTGGCCCCAGGCTTGTATGATGGTGGTGAGCTTACCATCTGCCTGGTGGAAAGAACAGCTTTTGGCATCTGTGGTACATTGAATTTTGACAGGGACTTAAATGCTTCAACAATGGGGTGTGTATGACAGGGAATAATATCTGGGAGATTGGAGAGGGTCTCAGTAGTGCTACAGCAAAAGGAATAATCATCCATAGGAATATAATCATCCCCAAGAAATAGTCTGTCTCATAGGGAGGTACTTATTGCTGCCAAGCCAGTGACAGATTGACATGGGGCATATGCAAAGAGGGCACTCTGTGCGAGTGATCTGTGTGTTACTGTCACCCAAGGTGAAAGCATTGAGGGCCCCCAGGGATGTAGGAGAGATGTTTTGAGGGATAGCAGGCTGGCTGGAAGTCTGGCTGTGCAAAATTTATCTTGAAGACTCAGAATTTTCACTTCTCCCATCTCTTTTTGGAGCCTTTGCAAAGTTTGGAGCAGTAACCAAATAAATGATGTGTTTCTATGCTTATAAAACCTAAAAGTCAATCCTTGGGCCAAACCATCTGGATATTTCCCTTAGAATTACTTTATATGGTCAAGGGAAATGACAACTTTTTAGTTGCTCCGACAATATGTTTTTGTTTTCTCCCTTCTGGAGCACACTGTCCAAAGCTAAAGATTTTTTAATTCTATAGCAGGTCAAACATTTTCCATAGTTTTAATCAAGGAAATGCTGGGTTTCTGGATGCTGGCTGTGACTGTACTGAAGGTTAAGGCATGCAGAGCACTTATGTAATTCAAATAATTATGTTTTAATTGCTATTTCTAAGGTTCATTTTCTTAGTAAAAGTGATCAAGGAAAGATATCACTACATAGAATTAATATAGCTATTGGCGATTATCATTTAAAATGCTGATACTCCACCCAGGAGCTGTTTAATTCATGATATCTGATATGTGGCTCCACGCTTTGGCTTTCTTCTTGGCCATGGAGAACCAAACAGGTTCAGCTGACTGGGCAGACTTCTCTGGCTTAGGCGGCAGGTGTGGCAACTCAGTTGGGAGAACTGGAGGTTTTTTGATTTCTCTTTCCATGGTGGGTGCCTGTGCTATCTTCTTCATATCTTCAAATGCAACTGGAACCACAGCAAATAACACGTAAGCAATAAGAACCTGAGATATTGGGGTATATTGTTTATGTGATCCAATCAAATGTTTCTTCATCTAAGCTTTTCTCTGATCCCCCTGCTCTCTGATTTTTCTAACTCCTTTTCTCTTTAGTGCCAGGCTATGAGCAAAGTCAAAGGGCTAAAATCAACAGAGGGATGGCCACAGGGGCCTAGACCTGGGAAGGCCTGTAATATCTATACCTGGAACTGCCAATCGTTGGGCAGTTATTACTGGATTATCTTATACTTTTGAACTGAGACCAGGGGGGAAACCTATTGTATCGACTCAGTTTCTAAAGTTTCAAATAAAGTACTATTATTTTTGCTTTATCAATCCATGATGTCACGTGAAATGGATGATAACTCAATAGGTGCACCCATTTAAAAATTGATGCTAAACAATATTGTACCAACTACTCAGCCAAAAGGACTAACACCCTATTGACCAATTTTACTCCCTCCCTCATCCTACTTTAACGGTGATGTACTCAGTGGCTCAGATTCAACCCACGGTTCTCAATCGAATTAGAACCATCTAGGACTCTTTGAAAAATACCAATGTCCCTGCCATTTCCTGAAGCAACTGAATCAGAATCTCTAGGGATAGAGGCAGGGCCATCTGTATTTTTATAAAAAGTGAATCAGGTGATTCTAAGGCACAGTGAGAGCTGAAAAACACTCAACCAGAGTATAGTGCCCACGAGGCCATTAATAAGTTGTAAGCGGATCAACTATTGCTATTTCATAGTCAGATAACAGGTTCCTGAATCCCTAGTCTAATTTCTTCATGAGGGGGATTAAAGGAGAGGAAAAAGATGCTTTAATATAATTCCATCCTCTCCGCATCACTGCTCATGAAAAAAAGTCCCTCTGGCACACAACTCCTTTTGATAAAATCATAGTCTATTATACCCCACCACAGTGTTTTTTCAGCTAGTAACACTTCCCCACATCCCCCATCCCTGCTCAGAATTCGGAGGGGCTAAAACAAGCCTTTTAAAGAATTAAAAACAATTCAACACCTTTGAGCCTTCAGACTGAGTAATTTTCAACAGTTTCATCCAGGATAAAAAAGGTGAGAAAGTCCTAGTCTGCTATGAACTGGAAAGTAACTTGGTACTTACCTCTCACTTACCCAGTCACAAGAATGTTATGAGTGACCACAGTTTTGTGCCTAGACAGCTTCTTTGATGAGGTGAAAAGACTAGAAAACCCCCTGAAAGTTACACACTAGACTTAAGATTAGTCATAATTAACTAGATTTTCCTAAAACAAGCTGATATCTGTAGCCAATGAAAGAGCCGTGAGAGAATCACGAAGCTGATTTGAGGGGTTAGAAACATATACTACCCGAGCTTGAAAGTGCAAAAGTTTCACACATTCTGCCAGGGTTGCTTTTTTTTTTCTTTTGGCAGAGTGGAGGGAGGGGGCGTGTCAGGGTGTGTGCTTTTACCTGATTTGGTAACCTTAGGTGGCTTCATCTGTGCTGGCTTCCCCTGTCTAGGGACATCAGAAGTAACTTTCAGTTTTGGTGGGGTTCCATGTGCAAGTTTCATTCCAGTTTCCTTTAATGTAAAAATGAAAACAGAAAGCTTGTAAGTCCTGACATAAAAAACAACAAATTATTCAGAAGACCATCGATTTCAACCCCTGTCCTGGGCACTATGAGTTCAACAGTAACAAAAAGGGAAGAGATTAGATGATATAGATAAGATACAGATATAGATGAGGAAGGAAATAGCGCTGAGCCCCTTGGTTTGGAATTTAGACTCACAAAACCTAAGCGAGCTCAAGGTTATCGCCTTTCAAATCTGAAAGAAAAAGGTGTCTAATTATACAAATAGAGTAATCAGGTTAACATGAGATTTCTTTAACTTGAAAACGACCTGTTCCCTAGTACTTTACTAGTACTTATGGGCAAGCTAACAGAATGTGGTGTTTACAAACAAATTTGATCAACTCATTGACATGAGTTCCAGGAGGTTTCTGCTTTTCAAAACATGCTTGAGGTCAGGAGTTTAAGACCAGCCTGAGCAAAAGCAAGACCCTATCTCTACTAAAAACAGAAAAATTAACCAGGCATTGTGGGGGGTGTCTATAGGCCCAGCTACTCAGGCGGCTGAGGCAGGAGGATCACCTGAACCCAGGAGTTTGAGGTTGCTGAGAGCCAAGCTAATGCCATGGCACTCTAGCCCGGGCAACAGAATGAGACTCTGTCAAAAACAAAAAACAAAAAGAAAACAAACTTGCTGAGATATGACTTGAAGTACTCCTTGTATTAGAAAGTGCCAAAACTGTAGGTCTTTTCTAAGTTTTAATTTGGGTTTTTCTAAATTAGTTTCTCCATAACTTGTCTAAATTAATGAGTTGATGTATACTAGTGTAGTTACCTCAACAAAAGTTTTAACCAAGATGGAGTCTACCCTTGTATTATCCTGTTCCTGTGTAGATACTAATGATGAAAAAGAAAAATCTTTAAAGCAAAGAATTAAACAGATCCTCACAACAAACTGTGGTTCCTCAACAAGTTTAGTAAGCACTTAACAGTGTAAGAACTTAGATATATCTCTTGATATATAAATGTGATGTTTTCTTGAGTTGATTTTCTGTAGTTTTGGCAAGAGGGGAGCAAGGGGTCATCCTGTCATCCCTGATCTACATGTGGAACTAACAGCCCAGTTCACCATGTGACTTTTTTTTTAACCTACAGGTACCATGTTTCCCCGAAAATAAGACACTGTCTTATATTTATTTTTTTCTCAAAAAAGACACACTAGGGCTTATTTTCAGGGGATGTCTCTGTCTCTGCATAGCCACGCCCATCACTAGGTCCTATTATCGGGGTAGGGCTTATATTTAACAAATGCATAGAAATCCTGCTAGGGCTTATTTTTTGAATAGGTCTTATTTTCGGGGAAACATGGTAGGTGCCCCTTTAAACCAAATCAATATGGTAGAAGTCCAGACATCAAACAGAGAAAGGGAAATTGTTACATATTAATATGGAAAGGTGCCCAGAAATGAGAAGTTAAATGAGAAAATAGTAATTATAGTTTGATTCCTTTTATAAAAATACGTATATAGATTTACATGTATCAGCATAAAATATCTGTAAGAATAGTCACTTCAACTCTTACCCCAGTGATTACTTTTAGGTTTTATTGAATGACTTACTCCTTATTTTTCAACCAATTTCATGAACCCTGTTATAGAATATTTAGGACAGGCTTGGATTTGTAGACTCTCCATATTGATTACTTTTTATAAACCCTTTAAAAGTATAAAGGGGGGCATGTTTGTATGAGTGCAAAGTGAGCCTTTTCCCCTGAAGAGTCCTCCTGCCTTGATTACTGCTGCCAAAGTGAAGGGAAGCTGCCTGTCTGGCAAAGTTCCCAATAGAAGCTTCAGGAATGTTCAGGAAGCAACATTTAGGAATGTTTCCTGCACTGCCCAGGTCTTACCCCAAATTTAGTCTCAACCTTCAATCCAGCTTTGATCTTGGCTTTTAGCTGTTTTATAGGAACGTAGACCTGCAAACTCTTCGGCTTCTGCTTTGTCATGGTCAGCCAAGTTATCTCTGAGATGGTTTCATCTGACCATGGACCAAGAGGCTTTCCTGAGAAAGGAATGAAAGGAGTTAGAATTGAAGCAAAGTAGGCAAGGTCTTGAGTCTGGCTGTGGTTTACCCTGAATAATGCCCCAAATGGGATCCTTATTAATTGCCAAATGAAAATGAAGAGATATCAAGTAGAGAGGGGCCCCCTTCTTTTGTGCTCTCCCTACAACTTGGCAGGGGAGAGGTTCCTTGGGTAGTCAAGAAGCTGTACTTAAAAGTGAACATACTGTCTATTTACTGGCCCTTTGCTTTCCTTGCCAATCCCTCTTCCCACACCCAAGTCAGCATAGGACAATGGTTGGCAGGTGGGCTGGGAAAATTCCTAGAAGGCCAGAGGCTCAGTACATTGATATTACTGTCTAACTGCAAGGAACATCTTGGAGTATTTTTAGCTTCTCAGTCTCTACTCAGGCATGTGGTTACATAGGTGTGGTTATAGGTGTATATAAGATTGTGTGATAGTCAGTGTGAAGGTCCAAAGATTTTGGAAGAGATTAGTACCCCAAAGGTCACCCAGCTCTGGATTCTTAGATATTTCGGGTAAATGAAGAAACTTAAGAAACTTAGTATAAACATTTATACTAAGTTAAGATTTGGGGCTGAGAGTCTGAACGTAATACTCTTCTTTTTTTTTTTTTTTTTTTTTTTGCAGTTTTTGGCCAGGGCTGGCTTTGAACCCACCACCTCCGGTATATGGGGCTGGCGCCCTACTCCTTTGAGCCACAGGCACTGCCCCTGAATGTAATACTCTATTAATGAGTTGGCTTTAAAAATCCACATGGTGTTGAGGAGGGGCATAATACATGTTAAAGTATTTTGTGAAAAAAAACTCAAAATTCCATCCAAATGTAAAGTGTACAGAGTGGGGGAAGAGGAAATGGAGAGATAGTCATGTGTCCATTACAGAATGTGGATGTTTTCCAGAGGGGGAATCCGTTGGAGAAGAGAAGACTTAAAATTAACTACTGTACTTCCAAATCTATTACCCTACAAGGAAGCATTATCTTGTCCCTAAATCCACAAGCCTGCCCCATCAAAGCAACACCTTAGTAGGCAAGTCCAGAACAAACTTTAAGGCCTATTCAAGGCTTTGCTTTTTACTTCTTTCCACTGGGCACATACTTGCCATCTGCAGAGATAAAAGTCTCACCTGAGGTCTTATAAGCAGGTTTCATCGTGGCCAAGTTTTCAGATTTGGGCCTGCTCGGTTTCTTCTCTTCATAGTGGAATAGCATGTCGAAGTCCCCTGCAGTGTCCAGGACCCCCTGGGAAGTGCTCCGTCTCAGTCGAAATTCCCTACCTGTGGTCGGTGGCCTTCTGCCAAAAGGGAATGGAACAGGCTGGGTAACTTGTTTCTCATACTTCAACTTCTGTGAGGAAGTGGTTCTTCTCAGCTGAACGCCAAACAGATTTTTAACATCAGCCATAGTGGGTGAACCTGAATCTTCATCCTCATCTCTATCTTCCCTCTCAAGAACTTCTTCCTTGGGGTAAGTGCCCCCAACATCAGTGGTCGACTTCCCAGGTTTGCTCATAGGGTTTAGGATGGTTGTAAAGAGGTCTTCAGAACTTTGGCTCTGTTTCTTCATTTTGATTTTGCTTGGAGAACCCCAGGCTCTTAGTGGGGACCAGCTGCCAGAATGGCTCTCAGAAAGGGTTACTTTAGCTGAAGCCAGTGCAGAAATGGAGTAAGCCTGTTGCTGGTATTCAGGGTCTCCATAACCCTGGTAAGGGTGAGTGGTAGGCCCGCGCTCCGCAGCACTGCTCCGCTGCATGGGCACATTCACTGAGCCCCCTGAGAAAATCTGGGGCTGTACTTTGGATCCATCCGAGGCTTGGGAAGGCAATTTGGAAGGCAGCTGCTCTTCATATTTCTTCCTCTCTTCAGAAGAGGTGTCAAAACCGGAGGCGACTTCTTGATGGTACTCAAGCTTCCAGGAATCCTGGGAAAGCAGTTTGGGCTGCTTTTTAGAAGCGCTGCTCTTCAGAGGAGCACTCTCAGAAAATGGGGAAACTTCTTTCTGGTCTTCAGGCCTCCCCAAGGACTGTAAAGGGTGCTTCGCAGGCTGCATCTTCATAGAAATGCCGCCTCTAGGGTCAGAAGTCACCACATCTGGGAAAACTTGACTCTCAACTTTAGGTTTAGAGGGACGGGTGTGAGGCATAGGATCTGCGTAGATGCCCCCCTCAGCAGCAGGGCCCTCTGAGAAGATTTGCTCTGCCATGAACTTCACGAATGACTGGGAAGCACGTTTCGGACTCTGTGATTTCTTAGAAGAGCCTTCTTCAGCAGCAGTGTTTTCTAGACGTGAGGACATTTCTTGAACTCTAGACTTCAGTAAGAACTGGGGAGGATGTTCGGGATGCAGGGGCATCCCGGAAGTGGTCCCCTCGATAGCACTGTCAAAACTTGCAGACATTTGCTGGACTTTCTGTTTCACAGAAAGGTGCCTGGGAAGCTCTGTAGAGAAGTCTTCCTCTGCAGAGAAGGCAACACTCTCAGCAGGGATCGGCTGCTTGGCTGCTGGTACTACTGGGGTCTGAGAAGACTTTCTGGAAGACGGCAGCTCCTTGCTGAAGGCAACACTCTCAGTAGGGATCGGCTGCTTGGCTGCTAGTACTACTGGGGTCTGAGAAGACTTTCTGGAAGGCCGCCGCTCCGCAGAAATGTTCCCTTCAGTAGCAGTGCGCTCTGGACTTGCAGAGACGTGTTGCTTGAATTTAGGGTTCACCCAAGGCGGGAAAGAGTGTCTGGGAGGTGTTGGCTCCACAGGATTGGTGCCCCATTCCACAGAAGTGCTCACTGAGCCTGAAGAGACTTCTTGCTCCAATCTTGATCTCATCCGGGGCTGAGACTGATGTCTGCGAGGCCTCGGTTCGAAATAAACGCTCCCTTCAGCACCAGAGCTCCCGGGGAATTGCTGCTTGAATTTTGGGTTTATCCATGACTGGATAGGGCGTCTGGAAGGCAGGGGCTCCACAGACCCACTCCATTCTGCAGTAGCACTCGCTGAACCTGTGGAGACTGGTTGCTTCACTGCAGACCTCGCCAGGGCCTGAGCAGGCATTCTGGGGGGCTGCGGCTCCCCTCTAGAAATGCCCTGCCCGGCGGCAGCACCCTCTGGATTTGCAGAGACTTGTTGCTCAAATTCAGGGTTCACCCGTGGTTGGAAGGCGTGTCTGGGAGGCAATGGCTCCGCAGGATCACTCCGTCCTGCTGCAAAAGTGCTGGCTGACTTTAGGGTAGTCATCGGTGGCTGGAATTTAGGCCGCACCACAGCCTGGGAAGGGCATCCGGGTGACCTCAGCTCCACAGAAGCGCCTTCCTTAACAGCAGTGCTTTCTGAGAAGACTTTCTGGATGTGAGGATTCATCATGGTCTGGGGAGAATATGTGGGGAGCAGAGCCTCCAGGGAAATGACTCTCTCAGCCACACTTTCAGTACCTAAGAACACGTTTGGTTTAGGGCTCGTGGAGAGCTGGGAATGTTTAGGAAGCACAGGCTTCAGAGAAACGCTTATCTCAGCAGCTGTGCTCTCTGGAAATGAGGAAACTTTTTTCTCCACTTTAGGGTTCCCCCGTAAGTGGAAAGGATTTGTGGAAGGCCTTAGTGGCACAGAAATGCTTCTCTCAACAGGAGCACTCTCTGCACCTTCAGAGATTGGTTGCCTGGGCGTTGGTCTCAAGGAGGCCTGGAAAGGATTTTTGGAAGGCAGCATCTCCACAGAAACGCTCTGCTTCGTAGCACTGCTCTCTGCACCTTTATAGACGTCCTGCTTCATTCCTGGGCCCATCAGGGGCTGCAAAGGACGTCTGGGACCCAGCAGCTCCTTAGCAATAGCCTCTCTCATATTTGCAGCTTCTGGAGCTATGGAGACTTTTTGCTCAACTTTAGGCCTTATCGGGTTCTTAGAAGGCATTCTGGGAGGCTGCGGCTCCCTAGAAATGTGCGAGTCAACAGTAGCACTCTCTGGACCGGCAGGGACTTGTTGCCCCGATGTAGGATTTCCCCGTGGCTTGGAAGTTTGTCTGGGGGGCTTAGGCACCAGAGACATGCCCCTTTCTGTAGAAGTGCCTACTGGGCTGGTGGGGACTTGTTGCTTAACAGGATTCCCCACAATGGGCTGAGAAGAGCGTCTAGGAGACCGTTGCTGCAGAGAAGCACTCCCCTCTGTAGGATTGCCCGTTGCAACTGAAAAGACTTCTTGTTGGGGTTTGGGCTTCCTCAAGGCCTGGATAGGGTTTCCATGAGGCAGATCTTCCTCTGAGCTGCTCCAATCCTCAGCACTGTCGTACTTTTCAACGTAATCATTTGATTCTGTGGAGACTTCTACTACTTCTTCTGCTGCTTCTTGTTCATCTTCTTCTTCCTCTTCCTTGTCATCATCATCATCGTTGTCGTCGTCGTCATCGTCGTCATCGTCATCCCCATCTTCTTCTTCATCTTCTTCATCTTCTTCATCTTCTTCTTCGTCTTCATCTTCATCTTCTTCTTCATCTTCTTCTTCGTCTTCTTCTTCATCTTGTTGTTGTTGTTGTTGTTGTTGTTCTTTTTCTTGTTGTTGTTGTTCTTGTTCTTGCTCCTCCTCCTCCTCTTCTTCTTCTTGTTCTTCTTCTTGTTGTTGTTCTTGTTCTTGTTCTTTTTCTTGTTGTTCTTGTTGTTCTTGTTCTTGTTCTTCTTTTTCTACTATTACTAGTACTTCTTCTTCTGCTGCTTCTTCTCCTTCTTCTTCTTCAAGGTCCTCCAAAGACTTGGAAGAGCATCTGGGGACCAGCTTCTCCTCAGAGCTGCTAAAGCCCACACTTTTTGATTCTGAGATGTTTAGTTCATCTTCAAAGTTTCCTGAGGACTCGGTAGAGTTACTGCGAGTCAGTTCCTCAGGACTACTTTCATCATCACAAATACTCTCTGAATCTGAGGAATCTTCTTTATCATCAGACTTCCTCGAAGACAGGGAAGAGTATCCAGCAGACACTGGCTGCTCTGAACAGCTCGATCCCACAGCTAAACTTTCTGATTGTGGGATGACATCTTGTTTATCTTCAGCCTTACTCAAGGACTGCGAAGGGTATCCAGGAGCCTGATGCTCCTCACAGCTGCTCTCCTCCTCTGAAACACTCTCTGAATCTGAGGGGACTTCTTCAACTTTAGGCTTCCTCAAGGGCTTGGGAGGTAGCCTTTTGGGAGGAAGCCTCTTGGGAGAAATGCCTCCCTCGGCAGGAATATTTGTCATATCCAAAGCGCAGGCTGCAAAAGCCTGAACATTTCTAGGAAGCTTTTGCTTGTGAGTAGTTGGGGCATGTTGGGCTGCCTCCATTTTGGATTGGGAATTTTGTGACTCAACTCTGAAAGCTTCTTTCTCTCCTGACACCTTAGCTTCTGCTGCCACTGAGTGACTGGCCTCTTTGGGGGCTACAGAAAGGGTTTTTGCCCCTGGCAAAAGAGCAGCTCTGGCTTTTGTCTTCAGGGCTCCAGAAGCCTCATCTTCATGATATGCCCGTGGACCATGAATCATGTGTTCTTCCACTTGTTCAGGTATGGGTGCCTGTGCTGATGATCTTTTGGCTTCTAAATCTATGCCAGCATTTCTCTTCCTCCTATCATCTTTCTCTGAAAGCAACTCCTGAGTAGTAGTGGTTTCTGCTTGTGGAGTTGTAAGCTTCTCCTTGACTTGCTTCTCCGTGGATTGGTGCTGGACTTTTCTGGCAGGCTTACTGGTAGGTGAGGACCCAGCTTTACTGCCCTGGCTGTACCCTTGACTGGATTGTTTAAGGCTTCTTCCTTTGGGTTCACCCTCACTCTTTTCTGAAGCATTTAATACTCGTCGTCTCCGTCTTCTTCCATGTTCTGCTGACATTTGATGGCCCAGACTTCCAGTAACATCTGTTTTTGCAGCCTGCTCTGTTGGCTTCTTATCAGAAATCTCAGGTTTTTTCTTCCGTTCTTGGCTAACAGGACCTGTACCAAAGAGAAATAAGGAAAGGAAAAATACGCATGCTTTTCACTTCCTAAAATAAGAGTACTATGCCCTAGCCCAAGGGGTGGCTGTTTGCTATTGAATACCCTGGTATGGAGAAGGAGCTGTTTGGAAGACACAGTGCAACTCAGTCACTATAAGCCTTCTGCAGTTTGGACATTTTTAAATTAAAGGGGAATGCCAATTTTATGAACTGACTCCTGGGTTAGCTCATCACTATTTTCTCAATAGTCTGGTCCACCATTAGGTGTGAGAGATGTCAAGAGGCAAAATTTGAACTCTAACGATGATTACCTCTGAAGAAACTGACTAGGATGCGGGAAGGGAAAATTTTACTTTCTAATTAGCCTTTCTGTTTTCTACTTAATATGTATCCAAATTGCTTGAGATTTCCTATCCTATCCATGCTTCTTTTTGGTTTTGGGAGGAAAGGTATCAAAAGGAATTATCTGAGAGGTAGGCTTGTGGCCCTCTTTTCTACTCTCTTGTATTAAAATAATCCTATGTCATATACATGTGAAGCAAGCAACTCTTGGGACACCTTAACAGGCTTCAGGTCAATCACACATGGATCCACGGTCCTTCAGTCAAGCATAAGGTAGCAGTTATACAGATCGCTCCTCTTTTTTTTTTTTTGAGTACTTTCTCTAAGGAAGTTAATTCAATCCCTAGGTAAAAGGGCTCCTTGCTGCCTTTCTTCCCTCACCATCTGCCACATCCCTGGTTCCATCTAGTGGCTTCATATCCAGCACCCAGAGCTCGTTGTGTTTCAAACCACTCCTATGATACAGAAAACCAACCAAAGTATCTACCCCCAATGGTATTGTGACTAGGTTATATCCTCTGTATGTAAAAGATATAATTATTTTAAAAGAAATCTTTAAAAAAAAGATAAAAGATTACTCATTTAATATTTCTTTCTATTTTTTTGCAGGACCATTTTGTGATTTTGTAAGTTTTCCGTGGGAAAATATGTTTAGGAATATCCTATCTTTGATCCCACATGTGAAATCCTTTGTGAATCCCAAGTGTTTGACTTAATTTGTGGAACTGTATTTTGTTTGTCAAATATGGCTTGAAATTAGCTTGCCATCAGCTGGAGCCAACGTCCACATATGGACACACACAAACATAGAGAGAGATTTTCACCCTGTTGGCATTTGTTGTCGGGGCACCTGACAGATGTTGGCTGCCAATGACCTCTGTCTGCAGCTGCCCTAGCTCTCTTTGCCCACAGATATGGAAAATGGTCTCACTGTTAACACAAGATCTTTTCACTCTAATGGAAGAGAAAAAATACTTTAAAAATGATTTTTGGGGGGCCAAATCTGTTATTCTTATGTGGTTCTTTGTTGAGAAAGAATGCTGAAAGGCAAATTACTGACAAGCACTCTCCTACCCAGGCTCACTGAGGAACTTGGCATGTACCTTAGCCTTGGAAAAGATTAAGTGCATTCCTGTACAAGAGAAACAACCTCTCTGGTTGGAAATTCATTTAGATAAAATAAGAATCCAGGCACGACCCTTTAACCTTAATCTCACTCAAGTGGCCAGTGTATTAATTTGGCGGTTTAGATGTAGAAAACTGGACCATGTTCATCTGCATCTGGAAAGCTCGTCTTAAAAGGGCAGCAGTCCTGGCTAATTCTTATGTATAGCTCCTATCACATAGCACTGTGCAATGAAGTCTGTCATATGTATTTCTAGGTGAAGGTGAAAATGTGCTAACCTGCACCATCTTTTTTCATCTCCTTTTGGTCACCTTCTTTTGCTTTGACTGTAATCTTTTCTTCAGAAACCAATGAAGAGGTTGGCTTCGCCCGCTTCAGTTTCGCCTAAAACAGGAAAAGAAAAAGCTTGAGTGTGTCTGAAGTGCTCTCCACCTACCCCTTAAAGGTTGCAAAGGGAAAAAAATTAGGAAAAATGTCCTTGATGCTGGATGCATACCAATACCATTAGAGATGGAAGTTATTTCCAATAGTATCGTCGTTGAGAGATCCCTGGGGACCATCGTTCTATTAGAAGTCATTCACCCTGATTTGGAGTTTCTAATCTCCAAGTGACAGTCTGAGGGATCTCTCTGAAACATCCCCAGAAATTACTAACCCACACTGGAAGGTCATAAATCTGAAAACAAGGTTGCTGGACCTGATGAAAATCATGCCCTTGGTGACATTAAAATTCTCAGATTTGCTTCACTGGACCTGTGAGCCAAATTCAAATCCTCTCTGGTTTCTTTTCTGGGACTTGAGTGAAAGCATAAATTACATTTTCCCAGCTTGAAAGAAGGAAGACAATTGGGGTTTCGTTGGAAAGGAAGAGAAAAAAAGGTGAAGGCTTTAGCCCTTACAGTGAACAAATAGAATTGGTTTAGTGTAAACAAGGCCTTTAGATAATTATAGTGCAGCTCTGGAAATGTCAGAGTAGCACCTCACTGAACAGTGTCTGGAATTTGCTCAGTGTAAGCCCTTTATGGCATGCGTGTAAAGAAACCCATATAACTGCCACTACCTAGGTGTTTGACTTTGTGTAAATACTTAAATTATTTGTGCTTTAATGTCTTTTCCTACAAAAGGCTTGTACTACACAATTGTTTAGTCTCTTCCTACTCTGATTTATAGCCTCTTATGTTTAGCCCAGAATCACTGGGGAATTGCGTGCTTTTGTTTTTTGTTTTAGATTACATCCTTGATAAACTAGGGAATTAGGTGTTTGACTAGAGTGAATTTTTAGCTGACACATACTTTTAATTAGCATCATCTTTGAATTCTTAACCTTTAGTAAAAACCTTTTCCAAAAGCATTACTGCCCTACCTTCTTAAACAAGGATCAGGGAACATAATCCACCTTTTCTTGACTCAGACAAATAATGAACATGATCTATTACACTGGACTATTATAACAGTGTGGCCTTGAGGGACCTACTGAGGTGGGCAAAGTTCTTGAGCCCCTATACCAAAGGGCCCCAGATTGTTCTTCTCATCTCTGTCTGCTATAAGGTGTCACTTGTCTTTACTGTCAGGTGTCTCAGTGTGATCTGTGGCCATGTTTTGTTTGTTTGTTCATTCATTTGTTTTGAGACATGGTTTTCCTCCATCACCCAGGCTGAAGTCCAATGGCATGATCATAGCTCACTGCAGCCCCAAACTCCTGGGCTCAAGCAATCCTCTTGCCTTGGCCTCCCAAATAGCTAGGATGGCAGGTGAACACCACCATGCTCTACTATTTTTTTTTTTTTACATATTTTTATACAGAGGGAGTCTTGCTGTGATGCCCAGGCTGGTCTCAAACTCCTGGCCTCAAATGATCTTCCTGCCTCAGCCTCCCAGAATGCTGGGATTACAGGCATCAGCTACTGCACCTGGCAGATCATGTTTTTAACATGGTAGGTCTGCTTACTAGACAGTCCTGTGACAGAACTTTGTGACATCTATTTGGAGATCTTTGAAGGGGGGAACAACTGAGTTTTGAATGTTTAGAGTTGCTGGAAGCCTGACCTCCATATGAGTGTAAAACTGCAGCACTTCATTAATAATGGGTCTCATGTGAGCAATAACAAAAAGAATCATGATCTGGATTAGGTTTGAATATCCTCTACAAGGAGAGCTGAGTGAATGCCTAGATGCTAAGCCAATCAGCAGTTTCCAGAGGTTTAAGTCACTCACTGTTTCTGCTGTCTTTAGTCCTTTTAATATAAGTTCCAAATAGATAGGACATTCTACCTGATAGATGCAAGCTGCTCACCTTTCTGGAGGTGTCAGACCCAGAATGGTGCCATTGACTTTATCATCCCTATGTAGAATATGGGTTTCCTAAACCATACCATTTCCCTAGGAACAGTTTGCAAAGGTTGGAACTCATCTTTTCTTATACAGGAGTTTATTCCTGGGTCCCTTTACTTTATTTTATTTTATTTTTTGAGAGTCTCTCTTTGTCACCCTTGGTAGAGTGCCCTGGCATCACAGCTCTCAGCAACCTCAAACTCTTGGGCTCAAGCGATTCTCTTGCCTCAGCCTCCTGAGTAGCTGGGACTACAGGCACAACAACACCCAGCTAGTTTTAGAGACAGGGTCTTGCTCTTGCTCAGGCTGGTCTCGAACCCATGAGCTCAGGCCTCCCAAGTACTAGGATTATAGGTGTGAGCCTATTCCTGGGTCTCTTGAAGGACTTACAGTCGTGTGAGGGTTCCTTTTCTTCTTTTGCTTCCGAGGATTTAAAGCTATCTTGTGTCGAGCAGCTGAAGAATCCAAACAGCCCTGGTTGGTGACTACGGAGACGAAATTAGTGGCCGGCTGGGTGCTGCTGGGTGCAGTGGTGCCCGATGCAGTCAAGGACTGGGACTGATCAGGTCCAGGTGATGGTTTAGAGATGTTCTGAAGAGGGTGAGAGAAAATAAGCAAGTCAACCCACATGCTACCATTGTTCTCCCACATTCAAAATTCTGGCTGAAGAATTCCTAAATAAGAAATACTTCCTCAACTAACTGAGGACGTATCCTTTTTTCCTAGTTCCCAGTCAGTAGGCTCATTAGAAGCAAGCCCCACATCTTTTACTGGTTCCCTTGCAGATGAAAATAAGAAGCAGGAAAATGTTCAGGTCACTCTCCTGCTTAGAAAGCATTCAGGGGCACCCCCTGCCCTTGGGGTAGGAACACACCACTGAATGGAGTTTACAAGGTCAGAGGAAACCCTGTATGTTCTCTAGTCCTGTGTCCCATTCTTATTAACAGGAAGACATCTCATGGCACCCCTAGATCCTCTCATAGCACACCAGTGGGCCACAGCACATTAGTTGAAAGTCACTGCTCTAGGATTTCTACTTTGGAGGGTTGGGTAGAGGGAAGAAAATCAGACTGGAAGAGGGCCTATCTGCAAGTTGCATTTCATAGAGAGAACACTAGCTTTGTTTGTATCTACTGTTCATGGGTGCAAGGCTGATGGGAAGACTCTCAGGAACTGAGTGCTCCCACCTCCAGTGGGATGGGGATGGAGCCTGTAACCTCTCCCTAATTATGACTGCCTTCTCTCTCTCCAAACAATATGGTTTGGGGACACCTTGTTGAATTCCTTTGTACCATGTTTCCCTGAAAATAAGACACTGTCTTATATTTATTTTTTCTCAAGAAGACACGCTAGAGCTTATTTTCAAATGCATGGTGTGGCTAGCATAGCCACACCCATCAGTAGGTCTTATTATTGGGGTAGGGCTTATATTTAACAAATGCATAGAAATCCTGCTAGGGCTTATTTTGGGGGTAGGTCTTATTTTCGGACACAGTAGAAGCTTCAAAATAATCTCTTCTGGGATTCTGGGCATAATATTTTCCACACCTCAAAGAGCCCTTCCAAAGTTCCTTCCATTTCTAAGTAGCTTGAGATATCTGTTAACAGAAGCCCCTCTGAACAACAGGTGATAAACCTTCTCTCTCCTGGACACCAGTAGCAAATGATACTGTTTAGCAGATAGACAGAATTTCCATTTGTGTTTATCTACTAAGTTCTTTTCAAACTAGTTTTGCACTGTGCCAGGGACCCCTTTGGTACTTGCAGCTTTCATACGCTTTGACATTTCCCACCACCACTGTATGTCCAGGGATAACCTTGGCTATTACCTCCGTTCCAATCACAGTCGTTTGGCGGCCTGTGATTCTAGTCCTGGGCTAATGAGTCAGGATGATGATAAATCTACCTTGCTATTCTTTTCTTAATTCTTGGAAAAGTCAGAGAAATGCTTCAGTTGTCATTTGTGGGGTCAATTGCACAAAGTTAGGAGTGGTCCCAAGACTTCTTTAACTAGTTGATGAATTTATATACCACTTCTTCCTGATATTGTTTATTTGGCATGTGTTATCTATTATAATCATAAATTTAACATTTAGTGTATAAAGTAAAAGCTCTTATTTTATTGTTATGAATTTCTTTCCTGCTATAGGGTAGTCTCATAGCTCTGGTCTTTTGGAACTGGATGATAACATCTATGTTCCCTGAAAGGTGACAGCAGCAGGACCCAGAGACAAAACTTGAGGGAAGATGTTCAGGGCAGTTTTATTGAAAGGAGAGGGTGACCCGACTGGGCAGTGCAAAGGTGGCATGTGTGCATGGGAGGGTAGTTAGAGACCCCTTTTATATGGGGCTATAAGGGTGAGAAAATTCTATAGCTTGCTGGGAAAGTTAGGGTCCTTTGGCGTGAACTTCTCAGGGGTGGGGCTAACTGGATCCTTTGTCTCCTTTGCCTTAGGAGGTGTGGAAGGACGGGTTCACATAGGGCTGCATTAGGTGCCCCCAGCACTCCTACTAACCTCACGTGCTTTGTCTCCCCCTTGTGTCCAACCACATCACCTGTCATTTTCTGCTCCAGGCACACTCCAGGTTTGCTGTTCTTAGGAATTTTGCACTGTCTGTTCTCTCTGCTGGCCATGCTTTTCCTCCATGTTCATACGGCTAGCTCCCTCACTTCCTTCAGGCCTTGATTCAAAAGCCACCTTCTCAGAAGTAGCTTCCAAGGCAAAATGTTTAGTCCTGATACTTCATAATCCCCCTCCCTGAACTGCTTTTCTCCTCCTCACTTTTACCACTGTCCAACATGCTATATGTTTTCCTTATTTATTTCATTTATTGCCCCTAGCCACCACTACTATACAAATACCACGAAGAAGGGCTTTCATCTGTTCTATGTACTACTGTATCCCCAGCCCCTCAAACTGTGTATGGTAATAGCAGCTGCTCAATATATGTTTTCTGAACTGGTGAATTCATTATGTTAAAAACTTGCAGATGTTGCCTTTTTGAGATGCCATCGGAGCAAGCCCCTCTGTTCCCCGTATCATTTTAGTTATTCTTTCTGAGCCCTCACTAGCTCCGGCTAAAGGTAGAAGGAGGAAGAGGAGGAGATCTGTGGATCTGGAAACCCTAAAAGGAACCACGCAATCAGCTTTGCATGAAAGATAACTTATCATGCTCAGACAGCAAGTAAATGTGTATTTAATAAATAAACATTTTCAACTCAGTTGGCATCTTAGATCTTGTGGTAGAAACACTATAGACAAAAGCATGGTTTTCTTTAGTGAAACTCGTTCTATAGTATAACAGAAAAGCCAGGCTCAGCAAAAACCTGGCAATTTCTAGATTGGGTATGTATGGGAGAGATCTCATCTGTTCCCAATCACAGCTTAAGCCACAAGTCCATCAAACTTCATAATGACAGCTAGTCTCCTGGTGTAAGCTTATCTCTCACTAAGGAATCTCTAGACATCAATCTAATACAAACCCACAGCTATCCTCAAACCTGGGCTAACAATCACAGAGCAATGTCAGGAAGCATTATCTCTACCTGACTTTGAAGCTCAAGCCCAGACATGTGATTTAAAACAACGCCAGGGGATCTCTTGGTTTAGAGTATGTTGTGTCGGTATAGAGTACATGTATATTTTATGACTTTCCTTAAACTTATCACCGAATTAAATAAACTATTTATATGCCCTCTTGGGCTCTAGGCAGTATTTCTCAATGTATTTTCTGGGAGCCCCCAGCATCAAAATTACTTGGACTGAGTGTTGAAAGAGTACATTATTATTATTATTATTATTATTATTAAATCATAGCCATGTACATTAATACTATCATGGGGTACAGTGTGCTGTTTCCATACACAATTTGAAATACCTTCGTCCAACTGGTCAACATAGCCTTCATGTCATTTTCTTAGTTATTGTGTTAAGACATTTATATTCTACATTTAGAGAGATTCACACGTACCCTTATAAGATGAACCATACATTTTGGGAACATATCAAAACCTCGTAAATATCAGGAAAAGGGCCTTAGAATAGGCTTAACAGGCTTTCCACGTGAGTATTCCAGGGGCCAGGGTTGAGAGCCACTGCCTGGACCTCTAGCCTGAAGAGAAAGGCTTCTGTTTTCAAACAGTACAGCAAGTTCCTAAATAATCCCTTCAGTTGTCTTAAAAAAGGAGCCAGGAATAATACCTAGATTCCATCTGCAAATTGGGGCTCCTGCTTAGGCCCTACTCTTTCCCTCAGCCCTATTGGTTAGGAGCAACCTAGAAAACGTACCACAAGAGCCGACCACAGGATTTTATGAATTACCCAGAAAAAGCAAATCTCATCCCCTCTTGGCAAGATTCTGAAGGAAAAAACAAGCAGAGGAAATAGGACTCCTCTCCCTACATCTCCTTCCTCAACCCCACTCCTCCTTGGCTTCACTCTGAGAGCCCCCATGCCCTCTCTGAACCCAATGTGCATATTATTAAGGAAGGCTGAGATGCTTTCATTTTTTTTCTCTGTCTTAGGGGGAGTCTGGCACCAACAGGTTCTGATTAACATCTGGAGTTAAACGGGCTCCCTGTGCCTCAATATCTGGAAGATGTGCCAGGCCTGGTACAATATCCTAGTTGTCACTTAATCCATTGGGATTCTGCCCCTTCAAAGGATCCGGCCATTGGCCAGTTTTATACTTACCTCAGCTTTTAGGTAGCACTTAATTCTATTAACTACCCTGGCATTTGGAGTTATCACCTTGGTACTTAGGGGAAGTTTCCTATGCAAAGGTTGATCTGGCTTTTGATGACCCAGGTCCTGTTAGCACTCTATGGTGCCTTTAGTGCTGTTTTTCAGGGTAAGGACTAAGGGGCCAGGGCTTCAGTGTGAGGTGTAGGCCCCAAATAAGCTCTTAATAAAACTTGCCTTTGGGCTATTGTGGCTTTCCTCACCTTCTTCATTGTAAGAAGCAATGCCCCTTGAATATTTTCCTTTGACTTTCACACACAAAAAAAATTAATCTTTTTTTTTAAAATGGAATATCTCTGCTGTTAAGTTTCTCTGTCGCTGGCACTCAGAGAGGAGGCAAAGAGGGAAGAGTGCAGAAAATAGGTTTCCTCTTTCCGAATGTGAGACATACCCTATGGCACTTGGTCACAGTCATGAGGTGGCAGGGAGTGTAGCTATGGAGGCAAGGGAAAGCTGGCGGTGATGTTTAAAATCGAAGACTGAGAAGTTCACAGAAGGGCTTTGCCTGCTATTGCATGAGAGGGCCACAGTGTCCTGACCCTAGGGGATGCTTTACAAACATAGGGTCAGCACCACTGGTGATACCTTGGTGTTTTCAACTCGACCCTTCAGGGCTAATGGACCCAGCAGAATGGAAACCAGAGTGAGAGATATTGGGTCTTCAGCAGACATGTCAGAAACAAGTCCCTTTTACCTTTTGCCAAATGCAAAATAATCAGCTCTCCAGTGGAGAAGGGTCTTCCCCTTATGTGGACTTTCCACTTAGGCAGGGACCTTTGGCCATAATCCCACCCTGGTCTGAGAGGAGGAATGCAGCTGTTTAAGGTTGAAGGTACCTGCTGGTGGGATGCATTATCTGCCTGGCAATATCTCCAGCTCCCCCTGGAGCATTTACAGATCAGAGCTCCAGAAGAGTCTGACTGAACAATGGATACCTCCCATAAGTTTAGAATTAGCAGGAAGTGAGAGACTGTCCTATGTATAGGCTGCATTTTATGGGGGCTAAGGTGTACCCTTCTTCCTGTGATGGCAGGTACAAGGAAGCTGAGCATCTTAGAGACCAGTGCAATGGAAGGACCAAGGGTTTTGAGGTCAACACATCTGGATCCTATTTCCAAGTCTACAACTTACTACCCGGTTGAGTTTGAGCAATTTCTTTAACCTCTCTGAGTCTTTACTCAATCCTCACAAGCAACTCTTTAAGGTACATATTAATGTTATACCCATGTAGATGAGGAAAAGGAGGCTCAGAGAGGTTAAGCAACTAGTCCAGGGTCACACAGCCAATACGTAGCAGAGCAAGATTTCAAGCATAGGTATCTGCCTGACTCAGCATTGAACAATTCCACTATGTTACCTCAGGGATCTTGGAATCCTCAGTCCGGATTTCACTTTTTGGCACACGTTGGGGTGCACCCACAAACATGGCCTCAGATGCAGCTGTACGTACAGTAATAATCCCAGTTCTAGGCAAGGTTCTGGAAGCATGAGATCTCTATGGAAGAGAGAGAAAAACTTAAAGAGTTGGTATGACAGCACATAAACAGTAGAATGTTTACTATGAAACTAATTTATAGCTTTATAAATAACCCAATTATAGCCCAAGAAGAAGGGGAAAGGGGAGAGGAAGGGGGGGTAGGATGAGTGGAGGGAGGATGGGTGGAGGGAGAGTAGTTGGTGGGACCACACCTACAGAGCATCTTACAAGGGTATGTGTGAAATTTACTAGGTGTAGAATATAAATGTCTTAACACAATAACTAAGAAAATGCTGTGAAGGCTATGTTGACCAGTTTGATGAAAGCATTTCAGATTGTGTGTAAAACTAGCACGTTGTACCCCATGATTGCATTAATGTACACAGCTATGATTTAATAATAATAAAAAAAGAACCAATAACCTGCAACCATGGGCCATTTCTAGAGATATTTTTAGAGACATTTTCTCTTCTATTGGACTGGAGTCTGAAAGGTAAACTATTAGCTCTTATGGTGACAGGGACTGGGTCAGGAGTCAACATAGAGGAAAACAAAAGAGAAAACTCACCTGATGACACCATTTGAGCCCTTCATGTAGCTACATGTGATATCTACCCTTACATTCTCTAGTTGCTTGAGCCAGTAACTGCTGTCCTCTGCTTGAGCCTATTTGAGTTGGATTCCTACCTCTAGAAAGCAAGACTCTTGATTATTAAAAAACATAGCATGATGAGATTTATATATATAAATCCATTCAATTTTATTTCATTTGCCTTCTCTAGTTTTCTAGTCTGTTAATATATTTGAAATTCTGCTTCTATTAGCCTCTATGCCAGTTTTGCATCATCAGCAAATTTAATGTCTGCCTTTTCTGTGTTTCCTTAAATTGTTGACAGAAGTCTAATGAGTGGTAATTTGAAGACCTTGTTCCTGTAATTCTTTACCATGTCCCTGAAACATACCTTAATATTAGATCATCTACACATTTAAAAATCCATTCTGGAAAGTTGTGATCAGCATAATTTCTTTTTACCAGAATATGGTTTCTGAAACTTATTCTTTTTTCCATTTTAGAAAATCAAGGTTGCAATTTCCCAACCCTCATCAAGACCATAGCCTGTGGGGTTTGATTGCTGGGATCTCAACCTTGGATTTTCAGCCTTAGGTTGTTGTCCTTGGGCAAGTAATCAGTCTCTATAAGTTTCAGTTTCCTTATCTATAAAAACAGGAATAATAATCTAACCTTCTTTAAAGGGTTGTAAGAATTAAATGTGAATAACAAATTCCACCTGTGTCAGTTAGCATTCTAGCAGACAACAGATAACACACTTCAATTAGGAGAATTTTCCGAAGGCTTAATGAAGGGAATATTTACAAAGGTGTGGGCAGCATACAGGGAAATCATGAGGCTGTTGGTAGAATTGATTTCACTCCAGACCTACTCAGCGAAGAGGAGGGAGCTATTGCAGGAGGAGCTCTGAAGGGCGGAGTCAGGTAGGCCCTGAAAGTTTGCAGACAGCAGCGGTCATTAGTAGGGTACATGGCCAGTCTCAGGCAGCCCAGTCTCGTGCTCTACCCTTCTTTTGGTCTCTCCTTCTAGGGAACAATGGATAAATCCAATTGAAAAGCAGAGGAAAAGGGAGCCTGTTGTAGTAGTTATCAATGTAGATTAGCTTCCCAGTCACAAAAGAGGGTGGAAAAGGATCAAAGTGGTACAAAAGCAAATGGAAGGCATCCAGCAAGAGCTCAGTTCCTGAAACAATGTTCTCTAATAAAAGTTATTTTAAGCCAATTATTATTTAATTGCTATATTCATGTTCTTGAGGAACCTGGGGGGTGTAATTTGCCTGAATCTGTAGTAAACGTAACCTGAAACTATGGGTTCTCCTTTTTCATGGGGTTGAACCACATGAAATTGTCATTTTGTAGGTCAAAAATAGCTTAATGCTTACACTTTTATATAGTTCAAAGTAATAGACTTGGATTCTTGCTAGTCTGATGGGACTAAGATTTAGGTTATACTTTGAATAATAATAAAAAAAAATGTTGAAACATTTGCCTGGAATGGTAGACTGGAGATAGGCAGATAATGGCATTGGATGCCATCCTAAGAAGTTCTAAAATTTACCATGCTCTAGTTATGAAGCCACTGGAGATGGTGAAACTGGGGTGTGATGCTATGGGGCCTGATTTAGGAAACTGACATTTTCCAGGAATAGCCTGCCATCTGCCCCTAACAATGGAGCTGCTTATACATATTCTTTCTTGCTTGCATCATAACCAAAAAAAAAAGTGTTTATTTTTATTAGTATTTTTATAAGATTCTATTTATCATTCACATCAGTCAAATGGACATTCCTAGTGGGTTTTTGTTCCTCTTTTTTGCAGAAGCTTTTCTCTATGTTCCCCCTTCTGGGTCTTTTACATGTTCTGCTCAAGGATCTTTTATAATTCTTTTGTCAACATTTCACTGTGAGAGCCCATAACCTCTCTAGACCACGACATAAATTATAAGGCATTGTTAAAGTGAAAGACAAATTTATTTGATTATAATTTAGAGTCTCTATTCACAGGTCACACTTGATCACATCTATTAGAACTATCTTTCATATGATAGACAAAATAATAACCATATTCATCACCACAATGTACATTTAAAAAATGTGCTTAACCACAGAACTGTGGGTATATATTGCTCTCCTACTGCACATAAAATCTATAATTCTTATCATTCAGGATCAATATCTTAAATTCTTGATATCAATATGTCAACTATTCTTTTGTTGTTTAGGCCCAAAAGACTTAGACTCAAACTCCCAACTTATGCTAGTTTCCTCAAAGTTTTTGATTAGGCTGTTAGAAAAGTAAATAAAGAATTTTTTTAGAAATCTGCTTTTAGTAGAATAAAATTCACTTCAGTTTGTAGATTATAATAATGATAACAGCAGCAAAATACCCATAGCCTTTGACAGTGTTAACTCTGCTTTTTAGCATCCATTCTAACTGTTCTATGTGGATATCTCATTTAATTGCCTTCAACAACTTTGTGAACCAGGTGCTATCATTTTCCTTGTTTTACTGGTGAAGTAACTCAGGCTAAGAAAAATGAGGGAACAAGTCCAAGGACATGCAGATAGTAAGTAAGAGAGCCAGTATTCTAAGCTAGGCCGTTTAGTTCCAGGGATCATGAATTTATTCTTAATTTATAAAGCCAATCCAGGTGACGTACCATCACTACTGCAGTTTGCCTTTCCTGAATGTTTTGGAATTTCAATAACTCAATGAATTCATCTCATGGATAGAAAATCTATTCCAGTCATTACCCTCAATACATCAAATGTTGGTGGTATCTTTGCCATCAGAGTTATCAACATGCTTTAAAAAATAGTTATTTGGTTGATTATCTGTGCTTTGCTATGGGGAAATGTGATCACCACCCATATTCTTCTCTGTTATTTACTCCTGGGAGCAATAGACCATCTACCTTCTCCCCCATGAATTCTTTCCCTTTTCCCCTGTGGTCCTCAATGGATTTAGTTCCTGCTATTTTATCTGCCTCATTTTCTCTAACTCATGAACATCATTGAATTTCTTGCATGTTGTTTTAAATGCTCTGGTTAGAGCTAAGACTATCTTGTCTTGACTGAGGCATCTTCTCTACCACTTGCTAGCAAAGTATGTTAATTCTGAATACATCTTACTTTGACTCTTTATTTTCGATTTCTGCTTTTTTCTTTTATGCTATGTCATTTCCCTTGGATTAAAAAGATGAAAGTGTTATCTGTATCCCTAATCATTTATCAGCAAACCACTGACAAATTACATGCCTGTGAGTCCTGAAACTCTTAACAGTATCCCCTCCATTTTAGTTGCTGGAATTCTCTTCATTTTTCTACATACTGGTCATATTTTTGGAGCCTATATTATTCATCTTAGGATGAATTACAATCACTTGTTTCCTGCAGAAACTTCCCTTGGAGATATTGTGGCCCATTGCTTATTTTGTAGGGGTCTCCTTGATTAGGTGAGAATTGGGGGGAATGCTACTTTTAGGCTATTCTGGCTGTGTCTCTGTATCTGCTACATTTTTATTGGTACCACAATTTATCAAAGACAATCACTTAAGCAAACTCTTAGAGCTTATGTCATAGTATTGAGAAACAAACAATAATATTTAAAACTAATTTTAAAACGTTTTAAAGAAGCTGCCTTTGTGTGTGTGTGTGTTCTGTCATGCTCTGGGGTTAACTGTTCTAAGTACTAGATTTCTGTTTTTAATGAAAAGGGAATTATGCCTGAGTTTAGTACAACTTTTTTTTTTTGCAGTTTTTGGCTGGGGCTGGGTTTGAACCCGCCACCTCTGGTATATGGAGCCTAGCGCCCATCTCCTTTGAGCCACAGGTGCTGCCTGAGTATAGCATTTTGCTTAACATTCAAAATATCTTCTGAAAGGGGTGGAAGACTGTTGCTAGCTGGACATTGGGAACAAGGCTATCCAACTCTGCTTCTTGTAATTTAAATGACATTATTTAGCCCTATGAGACAAGATTGTAAAGTTTTGTCTTTCCTTTGAGTTGTATTAGACTCGATTGTTTCTTTAACACAGATCAAACTAAACGATACAAATGATTCAACACACTTCACCCAGAACATTTTATGTTCACTTTACAGTTCACTGATACCCAGATGTTGGATAACATCAGACTATTCAATGTTCATTGATTTTCCTGCACACACAACAGTTATAAACTTGCAATGTTGCCTTTATATACAATTATTTATAACTGAGAAGCAATATAAAAAAGAATGAGTGATGCCATTTTGTAATTTTTCTATTTAACATATGTTTAAACATTCAAAAACATAAATCCTGAAATACTATTGTAGGATAAATTCAACGTATCTCAGAGCTGACCCTTACGTGTTTTCATTCAATTATCATTTCTTTTGTGTAGGATATCAAGAACAGACTTTAAATGTATAACATTTTATATTTCAGATTAGTGCTTTTTACCATGTCTATTGCTAATATTTTTAAATATTTATTCTTCAATGAAAACACCTGAGAAAATTATAAAACTCTTGAAAACTTTCTTATGTCATTAAGAAAATTGGTATTTACCAGTGTCCTATGTTACCACTTATGAGATCGTTTCATAGCTCCGACATGTATTTCTTTTTGTTGCACAATATTTTAAATTCATAATACGTATTCTTGCAGTTAAGATTGAGTTTGTTCTTTCTTCCTCATTTTAAATTACTTTCTGTCAATAATTTTTGACCATGTCAGTTCCCCCTTTTGAGATCCAGTTTACAGCAATCTTGGTCAGTGTAGGCTACTTTCACAAAGTATAAGGGATGGAGTGGCTTATAAACAATAGAAATTTATTTCTCACCATTTTCAAGGCTGGAAAACTGAAGTCAGGATGGTAGCGTGGTTGTAACTGAAATCAGGTTTGGTTGTCCTTTGCCAAACTTGAGGAAGGAGACATGGTGGAAAGAAAAGCGATTTTTATGTAGGATCCCACAGCCTGAAGAGATGGTGGCCTAAAGTCTCATGGACTGTCTCCAATTTTCTGGGGAGTTTTTAAAGGGGAAGAAGAGACTGGGAAAAGTTAGACATAGGGGTTGCTTACACCTTTGTCAGCATGCTCTGTTGTAATTATTAGCGTGGGCCGTCTGGGGAAGGATTGGAAGAAGTGCAGATGACAATCAAAGCATTTCTGCAGAGAAGCTATGTGTACAAGCCTAAGCAGGTCGCTAATTATCACTGCCATGGTCAGTGTTCTGTGATACTGTGTTGCTGCTGCTGCCAGACTATTCTTATCCCGCATTCAAAACTGTTGTTCTGTGTATTTTTCTTTTATCTTTCCTTGAAGTTTCTGTTCTGAGACTGTTTTATTCTCAGTGGATAATCTACAACTCAAACAAAGCAGTAATTAAATTCAAACAAGTAAAACTTCCCTTTAATATGATGGGGACTTAAAATAGAGTCAGTACTATTAAATGGTCAGGGTCTGGGGAGGGCTCTTTTCCAGGCAGCAGCCTGCCAACTTCTTCTATTATGTGGCTGGAAGCAGAAAAAAGCAAGCAGCAAGCTCTCCTATAAGAATACTGGTCTTATGCATGGTGGCTCCACCCTCAAGACCTCATTTAATGCTAATCATCTCTTTTTTTTTTTTTTTTTTTGAGACAGATCCTCAAGCTATCCCCCTGGGTAGAGTGCCATGGCATCACAGCTCACAGCAACCTCCAACTTCTGGGCTCAAGCGAGTCTCCTGCCTCTGCCTCCCAAGTAGCTGGGACTACAGGTGCCCGCCACAACGCCCGGCCATCCTTTGGTTGCAGCCATCATTGTTGTTTGGCGGGCCCAGGCTGGGGATTCGAACCCGGCACCCTAGGTGTACGTGGCTGGCGCCCTAGCCGATTGAGCCACAGGCGCCGAGCCATCTCAGTGTTTCTTAACCCTGGCTGCACACTTGGAAAATCAATTATCTGAGCCTCACATTCAA
>CAUYQV010061431.1:0-12393 GCA_963574575.1 Galagoides demidoff
CTGCAACCAAAAAATAGCCGGGCGTTGTGGCGGGTGCCTGTGGTCCCAGCTACTTGGGAGGCTGAGGCAGGAGACTCGCTTGAGCCCAGGAGTTGGAGGTTTCTGTGAGCTCTGATGCCACAGCACTCTACCCAGGGGGAAAGCTTGAGGTTCTGTCTCAAAAAAAAAAAAATAGGAGTATGATATTGTTATTTTCACTATTTGGAAAATAAATAAGATTTAATTAGATATTTATGGGTGCAAAACTGATAAAGAGTAGATTGTGGTAGTCAGTCTTCTGCATCAACTTGGCTAATGTATCCAGTTACTCAGTTAAACACTAATCTAGGTGGTACTGTGAAAGTCTTTTGATTAAAGTCCACAATTAGATAACTTTTAAGTAAGTAAGAGTATCCGTAAATAACCTGTGTGGATCTGGTTTAATTATCTGAAATGTCTTAAGAGTAGAACTGAGGCCTCTCTGAAGAAAAAGAAAACCAATACAAAGAGCAGCTTCAGCCAATGTCTGACAAGCCCAGTCCACCCTTCCTAACCACCTGCTGCACAGATTTGAGACTTGCCTAGCCAGCCTCTCAATCACATAAACCAATTTTTTTGGAATATCTTTCAATGTATATCCTTCATGATTTTGCTTCTTTGTTGAATCTTAACAGATAACACTGTTTTTCCTAAATGTAGAAAATGTTCTAAAAAAAAAAATCACATCATTCTTAAATCATTCTCTGCCAGTTCTGACTCTGTATACTCTTATCAAAGGACAGAGTTTGTACCCTGGATATACATTTTATATTTTATTTTAGGAAAATTTGAGTGTATTATTACTGAATAGAAACTAGAGAATACAGCAGCAACAACTGTTTTAAAATGGCAAACCAAGGAATAAAGATATGTTTGTACCAAACTCCTTATTAATAGCTACAAATTTTAGAAGAAAATATGAGAAGATTTTCTCCTTTGAAAGAAATTAACAAGAACTGATTGATAAACTAGACTTTGTTAAAAAAAAAAAAGCACTATCAAGAAATTAAGAAGTAAAGTTACAGACTTTGAGAAAATACTTGCAAAAGAAATAGTTCATAAGGAACTATTACTGGAAAAAGATAAAGAACTCTTAAAACTCAACAATAAGAAATTGAGCGACCACATTTAAAAATGGGCAAAATATCTGAACAGACACCTCACCAAAGAAGATATGTGGCAAAAGAGCATCTGAATAAGCTTTTATCATATGCCATTAAGGCCTTTGCCTTTTTTTCTTGGCCAGGGCTGGGTTTGAACCTGCCACCTCCAGCATATGGGGCCAGCTCCCTACCCTTTTGAGCCACAGGTGCTGCCCCTGACCATTTTTTTTTTTTTTGACAGAATCTTGCTCTGCTACAAAGGCTAAAGCGCAATGGAGTGTAATAGCTGACTTCAACTTCAAACTCCTAAACTCAAGCAATCCTCCCGCCTAAACCTTGGAAATAGCTGGAACTACAGACATGCATTGCCCAGCCCAGGTAAATTCTTTAAATTTTTTTTTTAGAGATGACTTTGCACTATGCAGCTTAAGCTGTTCTTGAACTCTTAGCCGCCAGCAATCCTCCCCTATTGGACTCCCAAAGTGTTATGATTACAGGCATTAGCCTGTGTCAGCCAAGATGTTTTTCAGTAGGTGAATGAATAGTGAAACTTTAGCACAATGGTATATTATTGAGCACCAAAAGGAAATGAGCTATCAAGTGATGAAAAGCCATGGAGGAAACATATAAGCATCTTACTACATGAAATCAGCCAAACAAAGCATCGCACGTGTAATTCCAACTATATGACTTCTTGGAAAAGGTAAAACTATCAAGAAGGTAAGAATCAATCATTGCCAGGCTAAGGAGAGAGGGAAAGATGAATAAACAGAGCACAGAAGATTTTTATGGGAGTGAAACCGTTGTGTATGGTACTATCTAGGTGGATACATGTCATCACAGAATTCCCCACACTGACAGTGAACCCCAACATAAACGATGGACTCTGGGTGAAAATAATATGTCATTGTACCTTCATCAGTTAGAACGAAAATACCACTATAATGGAAAACATTGACAACATGTACAAGGGAAGGGGTATATGGGAAATCTATATACCTCCTGCTTGATTTTGGTAGGAACCTAGAACTTTTTTTAAATGTAAAGTCTATTTTAAAAATGAATGAATCGAAAAACTCTTTGAAATGTTATCACAATCATTAAAATAAATTGTAAGAACATTTTAAAAAGATATTAGCCATTGTCAAATTATTAACACTGGGTGAAGGGAAAACAATTCTTAAGTTGTAAAATCTCCTGACTTAAATGAATTGGGAAAGTACAAAATCACTACCCGAAATTTCATTCCTAATATTTGTTACACTAAGATAGAGAATATTCTATTTCTATGACATGAGATGGAAAAATAATCAAAATGTACAGTATACAAATCATTTATAATCTCAACATCACCAACCATGACAAACTAAATATAAATGGACTTCATTAAGGGTATATTATGTTGTGAATTCATTATATGTTCAATTATCACATTGAAATTGCTTAGCAAACATAATAAGGTGATGTAAATATATGAAACAATGTATTAAAATGTCAAAAAGAATGAGAAACAGAAAAATTTACTTTTCTAAGTCATCCATCTTGTTTTTCAGGAATCATAATTCAGCATAAGTAACATTTTAGGGAGTTTGCAATGCTGAAAGGATGTGACGTTTACAAGGAAATGAATCTTTGCTTGGATAGAGAGAGTAGATTGAATGTTTTGGTTTAACAATCACAGTGTCAAAAAACTGATTACTTTTTCACTAAAAAAAATAAAAAGCCCTACCAGTAGCAAAGATGTCAGCAATGAACATTAACCCAACACATACAAGACAGTTCAGTACAGCTTCAAACAAAACATGAGTAAGAGTCTGTTATTTTTTATACCTCTCAAATTTCTACCATCCAAAAAATAATCCATGTTAGGATTCACTGCATCAGAGATCACCAAACTACATATATATTCCATTGAATTCATTTTTCATTCTTCACATTCAGTCTGGGACTAAGTCATGTGAATCTCTGATATTCATCTTTACTTATTCTTTAAATTGTCAAAGGCCAACCCAAGTTCTAAGACTCACAAGCATGCTTAGATTTGTAAAGAAACAACATCAGCTTCCAGGTAACACATTTTTGTACTCCTGTCAGTAACATGGAAGGTAGCAGCAGTATTCAATATTACTATTGAACAGTAATAAGTCCTTATATCTAATAGAACAGGAGAAAAAATTCAAATACCTTGTAAGGAGAATTTCCTGGACAGAGGTGAATAAGCCCATAAAATGTCTAAGACATAAAATTTTTCTTTGGAGCCTCTAAGGGAGACTTTCAAAGGTTTTCTTTTTTTTTTGTTGTTGTGGTTGTTTTTTTTCATGTAGCTGCTGTCTTCACTATAAGTAACCAGAGTTGCATGATCTCTAGCTTCTATGTTTAATCCGTTTTTTTAATATATAGATAGAGAGAGTCTCACTTTGTCACCCTCAGTAGAGTGCCATGGCATCATAGCTCATAGCAAACTCTTGGGCAAAAGCAATCCTCTTGTCTCAACCTCTCAAGTAGCTGAGACTATAGGCACCTGCCATGACACCTGTATATTTTTAGAGAAGGGTTCTCACTCTTGCTCAGGCAGGTCTCAAACCCTTGAGCTCAAGCAATCCACCTGCCTCCCAGACTGCTAGGATTCAGGTGAGAGGCACCACCCATTCCATCCTTTTCCTCCAAACAACCACATATTTAAATTCCTCTTTAAAAAGTAACCTCTTTCATCAGCTCATCTATTACCATGGTGAAAAACAATTTAACATATTATAAAACATTTCCTTTATTGATATCTGATAATATTTTAGTAAGTTAGTACCTTCATTTCTACAGTACCACACAAGATTTATCTAAGAAGAATACAATGAGTGATTCTCAGGATGAGTGGCAGTAAATCAATGTATTATTTTTGTATATAGAGATTTCCTTCATGCTTCTGTTTGATAATCTTGACAAAAGAAATAATATTTGCTCTTTTCCCTAAACCTCAACTGATTTTGATTCCTGCAGTGGTAAAGTGGGTTGATTGTTGTCAATGTGGTGTGCACAAGGAGAGCCATTAAAATAATGTAAGAAAGACCTATTAACAGCTTATTCTAGGTAACAAGTACTGCTTTATAGATTAGCTCAAATGAGTGTGGTAAAACAATAACTTAATTAACCTAAAGGTGTACAATTTAGGCAGGGTGTGATGGGGACACACATCTCTGCTCTATCCGCTGGACACACCCCTGAGCCTGGTGCACCTGCTCACCCACATGCTTGGCAGTTGATGCTGTCAGCAGGGGCTGTAAGCAAAAATGCCTACATATGACATCCTAGTATAGTGGTTTTGATCAAAAAGAAATAAAAATGAGAGAAAGAGAGAGAGATTACACACAGGCATATGTAAAAAATGTTGACCTGTAGTTGAAGCCACACAAAACAGAAGCACTGCCCACAAGAGCAACATCTGGAATTTATACTCATGAATTTTGAGCACATGGAATAAAATGATTGCTTTATAAGCCCATATTTTGTTAAGCAATAATAGATCATTGAAACATTGAGTGTGGATACATAGATATGATTTTATTATTTGGTCCTTCACAAAAAGTATTTTTGCCCATTCGTTAGAATCCATTTGCTTCCATGAATTGTTATTGTCTTTCAGAAACTCAGAAATACCTGGTAGTAAGACACCAGATATTACACAAAATTTATAAAAATTTCAAAATTTTATACATGCATATGTATTATTTTCAAATTGTGTATTTTTCTTTATTAAATAATCTTTCTTGGAGGTAGAAGAATAAAATAGAAGACTTCCCAAAATGCCAACTGGTCTTATAAGTGTGAAATATCTGCAAATCTAACCAAAATCTTTTAAATTTATATAGAATTCAGAAAATTGTTTGGTTTTTTTGAAATCATATGTTTTGTGTAATAATAATTCATTAGCCCTGTGACCTTGGGCAAATTAGTTAACCTCTTTATGCCTTTCTTTCCTCCTTCAAAATTAATATAATAATAGTCTTTACTTCCCAGGATTATTTTTAGGATTAAACAAATAAATATATACACAATGTCTGAGTATTTTAAGCTCTTTATAATGCAAGCTATAATTATTCATCATGGGTATTTAGACAGTTCAATTTTCTAACAGACTGATCTTTTTCTTTCTCTACCATGCATTTTTGCAGTTTGGGCAGGGCCAGGTTTGAACTCGCCACCCTCCACATATGGGGCCAGTGCCCTACTCACTGAGCCACAGGTGCCGCCCTCCACAGTGCATGTTTGGCCATCACTGTTAATGCAATTCAATCTTTCCCTTCCTGGTCATATTTCTTTCTGCATAAAATGTGAGATTACTCGAACATCAATATTAATGTTTGAATATAATTTATAGTTCTCATATATACTAGTAGTAAATATATAATTTTTAAACTCTGTATTCAGTTCTATATTTTAGTTCTTTGAAGAAATGTGTGGTTATCAAATACTTTAGTCTAACCAAAATGATATTCTTTGATAAGAAGCAGTGATAAGGCCATTAAGGCATTTGAAGATTCAATTTCCCAATAATTTCTCTTACATTAAAAACTTTCCAAAATACTAGATGTCATAGTGAAATTAAAATGAAATTTGACATGTGCTATAGGTTTCGATTATCAAGATATGACATAAAATGATAATTTATAATAAGAAAAATTGTTACTGAGGTTGTAACTTTCATTTAAAGATTAAGAAAGAGCTTAGATGTAAGCCAGGATATATGTATTTATTTATACCTTGATTATCATTTATATGTACTATTACAGAAATAATATTTTTAGAAAATAACTACTCTTCCTATGTTAGAAGAGGGCCAAGCACTGTCAATATGTATTCAAATAGTTTGAAACATATAAATATAATAAGAATAATACCAAGTAATAAAAACACTAACAAAAAATCCTTGGACGTCTAGTGGACCTCAACCTGGGACAGTGGCCAGCAAGGGAGATGGCACTGAGAAAATAAACAGAAACTAACACCAACTGAATGCATAAAACTGGAAGCCTGTAAGGGCACACACTGTTTCCAATACAACACCTGTCCTGTCTCCCAGAATCTTTTTATGGGGTACATAACAGAGTATATGTGCAAGGATGCACAGTAGTCAGTAGTGAGCAGTGAATCAGCAATTAGCAGTGAAGGGACAAAATGAGTGAAGGAAGATTTCCAGCCCTAGAAAAGCTGAGGGAAGAGTTAACAGAGGCATAATATGGGGGGACATCTGAAGAGGGCAGATAATGGTGCAACCAGAAGAGAGATGGAAGAGAGCAAGTCTCATCTCCTCAGACAGACATCCCAGCTTCTCTAGTGTAAGCTACTAGCTGATGGTCTCAGCTGCCTTATTTTCCCATGTAGGAATAGACAGTCACATAGACATCCCCCTGACTGGGCACCTTCCCCTGAGTTGGAAGGTCTGTCAGGAATTCAGCCTGTCTGCCTCCCACAAAAAACCTAGCAAAACCAATTGTGTGTCAGAGTGTGTGGTTGTGTGTGTGTAATTAATTCATTTCTAAATTTTCATACTTTTGATGTTTTTTGTTAGATTTGTAGAAGTGAAATATTAACTGTGGAGCATAAAACCCTTAAGCATATTATTTTAAACTTTAGAACAAAAATATATTTGATGTTAAAAGTGTTTGAGTGATAAAAGTTTATGTTTTATCCAGAACATTTATTATTAGCCCTCTGATGCACAACACCATAAAACAACTTTTTGAGAAGGGTTTTTAGAATGTCCTTTCTTAATTTTCCATCCTATGGAGAAAATCAAATGCCTGAAATATATTAGCTTATTAGAGACAATAATTTATGCCCCTCACCTTCAAATAAGCTAAAATATTTGTAAGAAGATATATACTATATTCAGATTGCTGCTAGGAATTTATACTCCTTTAATAAATTATGTCAGAACAATTACAGAAATATTTTTACATATAAAAACTTTTTAAAAATGAACATGAAGACCTGATATATATCAGTTTCATCTTAGACTACAGGAATAAAATATATCTAAGAAAATTGATGAATCCCTGCAGGGGTCACAGAAGGCAGGTCAACATCCATGCTGTGTCAGTCCGGAAGGGCTGAGGGCTGATGGCATAAGGCACTAGGGAAGGTGTCTAGGCCACAGCACTGCTGAAAAGCCGTATAAGGAATGATGAAACGCTCAGTCTTCTCTCAAATTCAGCTCCTCCTTTACCCAACAGGAAACTAGACGTTTAATTTATAGAAAAATGGAAGCATAGAGGTCTCAAAGCAGGAAAACGAAGCACTGCAAAGAAGATATAAAAGGGACCTACTTGAAAAGGGACCAGGCCCTTACAGTACCCAGTCTCATGAAAAGCAGGAGTCAAACATAAACTTTCCAGGCAAGACGTCTGAAGACGCTTCTCTGATGAAACTATCCCCAGAGGAAAAAGCAAATAGATGCTCAGATTGAGGGGGCACTAATAAAATAACCAGAGTCCTCCTCAATCTCTCTAAATTACAAGCCCTCAGGTATAGTGCCTCCATCTTACTCATGAACAAAATACACAAAAGATTTGATAAGAAAGTGAGATGAAGACACCTGAAGAAGACAAAGACAATGCGGGAGTAGAACGTTTTTGGAGGTTTTGCAAAACCAAAGTTAATAACACTCAGAATAATAGATGCCCCAGGATCCTGGCAGAAACAGCACACACAGAGTGCGGTGCTGAGAAAACTCCAGAGAAGAGGCTGTCTACCACTTGTGAGCACTTGTAAGAGCAGCCAGTAAGAGATGCTACATTTAGCCTCCCTGGCCTAGCAATGGCCTAAAGTCTTGATCGTCTCTAACTTAGGTTCCTAAAATCAGCCTCGTTTATAATTTGAATTTTAAAGTGAAATGATAGATATTTTGGTACATGCAAAATACCAGAGGTTTTTTGCTCTGGTTTCAAAATCCACAGATAATCCCTCATGGAAGACTCTTGAAAAGTCCAAATGAAAGCTCACTCGTTTGTCTTTCTCCTCTGTTGCTGCTTCTCTTACTTTGTAGGCCAATCATTCTTTATGCAAACATTAAGACATGCTGTAAGTTGTGTGTGTATGTTGATAATATTTTTCTTTTATCTTTTCAAATAACTGTCACTCTAAATATTCATCTATGAATAGATGCAGAGATACATATGTAAATATGCACTATTTAGAAACATAATGATATCATTTTCTAAGATCAATAAAAGCCCTTCAATTCTTGTTTTCTTTTATAATTGGAAAATTTTTATGAACAAAATGAGATGGTAGTGTTAAAAAATGTGACCTTACGGCTCGGCGCCTATGGCTCAATCGGCTAATGTGCCAGCCACGTACACCTAAGGTGGCGGGTTCGAATCCCCAGCCCGGGCCCCAAACAACAATGATGGTTGCAACCAAGAAATGGCCAGGCGTTGTGGCGGGCGCCTGTGGTCCCAGCTACTTGGGAGGCAAAGGCAGGAGACTCGCTTGAGCCCAGGAGTTGGAGGTTGCTATGAGCTGTGATGCCATGGCACTCTACCCCGGGGGATAGCTTGAGGCTCCGTCTCAAAAAAAAAAAAAAAAAAGTGACCTTATTTTCATGGTAGTTTGGCATGTGAAGTAAGTGCATCTGACCAAATCTTTCCTTTTTTAACTCATATATCAAGAATTAGAACAGAACTTGTTGGGTTCCCACTACAAATCTCTCATTTTGCAAGCTTTAAAATGTTGGAAAGGTTATCAGTGCTGTTTCTGAATCATTTCCCTACTATTTGAATGACCAGAGCACCTACATCATGGGATAACTGGGAGACATCAAAGCAATTACCTAAGGTAAATTCAGCAGATATCGTAAGTGTTCATTTGTTTCCCCTTCAGCTTGCCCTATTCATTTCTTACCTCAGCCTAAGCAGAAACAGAAAAGGGAAGGACTTGTCATAGGAAGTAAATACTGAAAATGGAAGAGCCTCCTCCCTACAAAGAGTGGAAAAGTTGAAAGGAGTCAGGCTGATCCGGGATTGGGGGGCGCAGACAGAGTGATTTTATTAGCAGTCGTGTGTATGGACATTGAGGACAGAGAATGATGGATTCAAAGTATGTTTGGGAAGCTTTTCCCTGTTTTATGAGGTATAAACCTCTTACTGAACTTTCAAGATGACTTCAAGACATTTTCCAAGCTTATTGGAGTTGGATTTGTGTGTCTTTAGATTGCAACACAATATGCTTATTTTAAAGCAAGAATAAGAAAGCTGAATTTTACTCAGATTGTAGAAAAATAACTGCAAATAAGCTCATTCTGCTTAATTATCACCTTCTTTGGCAGTCCACTCTAAATAGACATTTTCTATTCACTCTTTCACCGTAAATAACATATTTTGTAACATATTTGTGTAATATGGAATGTCTTGCGTTTAGATATCCTACCCTCTTTTACTTTGGAGGTGCTAGGAGAACTTGTGCCTTTAATGTCTGACGAAATTTCAGTGTGACCTCTCACAGAAGGCACACTGACATAAATTAAATCCAATTTCTCTATTTCACAGATGAGAGAATCCAAAACCAAATAAGGGAATTGAATTTTCTCAGGTTACACAGCTAGCAACTGGCAACAAAGAGGACTTGGAATCTACAACTCCTGAATCTTGCTCAACTTGAAATAGAATAATCTTACCTTGTTAAGGTGACCTTACCTTACCTTGGAAAAATCAGACATTCATTTAGTAACTTAAATATGGTTATAGCTCTCTAAAATTAGGCAAATATAATGCCTTACTTTTCTCCAATGATATTTTTCAATGTAGACCTCTGACTGTTCAGCCTCCGTCCTTGAGGAAATCTATAAATCCTTCTTCAAATCCAAGCTTATTTCTAAATAAAACCATTGCAGCGTAAGCATGGGATTTGACAAGCATTCCCAAACAGAAACATCCATTACAGTATCCCGCTTACTTAAATTTATTCTGAATATTCTTTATAGCTTCCATTACGATTTCAATTTTCATTACACATCTACATTTTGAAAAATCATGGCTGTATGAAGCCAGGAGGTAAATATTTGTGAAAATCATTAATTTTACTGTTTGCAAACGTCAGTTAGCTTCATCTCGGGATTCAGTGGGAAAAGCAGTTTGAACTGCTAGCTGTTACAACTCATTGTCATGCCTCCCAGCCACTGAAGCAAAGCTGTCCTCAAATGAAGACAGAGTAGAAACATTACTCCTGTCAAATGAAGTTACCAGGATCTGACAGAAGCTGTTACTGCCTTAACACCGAATTTCAGAGTCTTCCATGCATGATCTGTTTCATTATAGGAACCTATTGTCATGGGATTTATTTTTTTTCGTAACAACTAAAATGTATTTTGTTCTATTCAGCTATCTACAATGTGGGATTAACAGTCTAGATCCTAAATAGATCATCAACAGTAACACTGTCATTGGTGTCAATGTGGCCAGGACAATAATATTAGGGGCTTAATTAGAAAAGTATCAGCACTATATTTTAAATGAGGAAAAACAAAATAGTGAATGTCCAAAGAAAAAAAATCTTTCTTGTCAGTGAAGATTTGGAAAATTTTATTGTAGCTGGGTTATATGAAATATGGAGATAATTTGAAATACACTACTTGAAATTCTCATAATTAGTTGTAAATATTTAATTTGAAGAGAATTTATTTAAAACATGATGTCTATGATATAAGAAGATGTAAAAACTTTCAAGATAATTTTTGTGTTGTTGTTTAAGAACATAATTAGCAGGCTGGGTGCAGTGGTTCATGCCTGTAATCCTAGCACTCTGAGTGGCAGAGGCGGGTGGATTGCTTGAACTCACAAGTTTGAGATCAGCCTGAGCAAGAAAGAGACCCTATTTCTAATAAAAACTAGCAGGCATTGTGGCAAGCACCTGTAGTCCCTGCTACTCAGGAGGCTGAGGCTGAGGATTGCTTGAGTTCCAGAGTTTGAGGTTGCTGTGAGCTATGACACCATAGCACTCTACCAAGGGTGACAAAGTAAGACTGTCTAAAAAAAAAAAAAAGAAGGGCGGTGCCGGTGTCTCAAAGGAGTAGTGCACCGGCCACATATGCTGGCCAAAAACTGCAAAAAAAAAAGAACATGATTACTTTAAAATATGTTAAATGTTTCAAAAATAATTTTTTTGTGATATTATATTATAAACCTAAAAAAAAGTTAATTTAACCACCATGTCTTTTAACAATGATTTTTTTTCATAAAAAAGTTTTTTTCTCTTTACATAGTTAGTATCTATATTTCTCTTGTGATTTTTGCCTTTGATTTTATGTTTATGAAGACTAAATCCAAGTCGTTACATAAATATTTACCTAAAAATATTTACCTATTTTTAAGGTTGAATATTGTCTTTAATATTTATATATTCATTTAATCTAGAATTGTCATTCATGTATTTAATAATTTATTAAATATTATCTAATAGCCATAGATTCAATCAATTATCTTCTTCTCCAATAACGATCCAGTCTACTCCAGGACATTTATCAAATAATTCATTCTTTTCCCACTGTTGTAAGGTAAGGTCTCTGTGATTAACTAAATTGTTATATATTCTGGGACAAGATTTGGGCTTTCTATTGTATGGCACACTGATCTATGAGATAGCATGCAAGTATTACAAAAAAATGATAATAGTATTTTACTATATTTTAAATCTACGATTAGAAGGTTTTCCAGATCATGGTTTATTTAGCTCATTTCTTCTTCCAAATAAACTTCATAATTGAGGTTGAGGAAGGTTCTGATAAAATGCCTTTTTGCATATGTTGACAAATTTTATGCATTCCCATGCAAAAACATATTACGTATCTCCTATTACCATCAGCTCCTTTGGTCCAAGAAAGACATGGTGATTAAATTAACATTTTTTTGAACAGTTTGTACAGTCTAGTGCATTTCTTCTTAAAGTTTATTCTTGATATTTTATTATTTTTTATTATTTTTATTAGTTGATATTATATATGTTTTTCATTTTGTTTTTAACAGATTAGTCTTCAAATAGTAGAGATATGTTGATTTTTATGTATGCTTTAATGTATGGAACTCCAACTTTTTTTTTTTTTTTTTTTTTGAGACGGAGCCTCAAGCTATCCCCCGGGTAGAGTGCCATGGCATCACAGCTCATAGCAACCTCCAACTCCTGGGCTCAAGCGAGTCTCCTGCCTCCGCCTCCTAAGTAGCTGGGACCACAGGCGCCCACCACAACGCCCGGCCATTTTTTGGTTGCAACCGTCATTGTTGTTTGG
>CAUYQV010061433.1:0-38926 GCA_963574575.1 Galagoides demidoff
TTTTCCCTTTTTTTTTTTTTAATTTTTGAGACAGAGCCTCAAGCTGTCCCCCTGGGTAGAGTGCCATGGCATCACAGCTCACAGCAACCTCCAACTCCTGGGCTCAAGCAAGTCTCCTGCCTCAGCCTCCCAAGTAGCTGGGACCACAGGCGCCCGCCACAACACCTGGCTATTTTTTGATTGCAGCTATCATTGTTGTTTGGTGGGCCCAGGCTGGATTCAAACCCACCACCTTAGGTGTATGTGGCTGGCTCCTTAGCCACCTGAGCCATAGGCGCCAAGCCTCAATTGTTTCTTTTATATTTGTTTTTAATATTCTACATCCTTTGGTTTTCATATATGTTTGAAAATTAGCTATTCAACTACTACCCCCCGCCACCAAAAAAAAAAGCCTGCTGGAATTCTGAAGGGATTACATTGAATATATAGGTACATTTTGATAGAATTGACATTTCAGCAATATTTAGTCTTCAGATCATGAACGTGAAATGTCACTCCATTTATTTAGAGCTTTAAATTTTTCAGTACACAGCTCTTACACTTTCTCCCAACCAAGTACTAACCAGGCTTGAGATGTGATGCGATCGGATTTGTCTAGGGTCTTATACTGTCTATCTCAAACTTATTCCTAAATATGTTATTCACTTTGATGCTGTTATGAATTGTTTCTTTAATTTTATTTCTGAATTACTGCTGAAACATAGAAATACAATTTCTGTATACTGATCTTGTATCTAGAGACCTAGCCAAATTCATTTGTCAATGTAATATTTGTATATTGCTTAGGATTTTCTAAATAAGGGATGATGTCATCAAGAATAAAGACAGTTTTTATTTTCCTTTTCATCTTGATGTCTTTTATTTTTTTCCTTGCCTCATAGCATCAGCCTAAGACCCCTGGTAAATGCAGATATCCTTGCTTTGTTCCTGATTATAGGAGAAAACAGTCTTTAACCATCCAGTGGAATGTTTGCTGTAGGTTTTTCCTAAACAACCTTTAACAGGTTTAAGAAGTCATCTCTATTCCTACTTTATTATTAATAGGCATTGAATTTGATCGAATGCTTTTTCTGTGTCTATGGAGATCATGCAATTTTGTTTTTTATTCTATTAACATGGTATACTATAATACATTAATTTATTTCCAAATGTTAGAACTATATTGCATTCCTTAGATAAATCCCACTTGGTCACAGTAGATGATCCATTTTATATGTCAACACTTAAAGATTTCCACCCTTATGTTCGCAATTTTTTTACACTTTACCTTTAGGGTAATACTTCAGAGCAATACTGGTTTCAAAGAATGAGCTAGGAAGAATATTTTGTCCTTTGTTTTCTGAATGAATTTGTGTATGGTTTATATATTTGTTTTTAATTTCTTTTTTTCTTTTTTTTTTTTTTTGAGACACAGCCTCAAGCTGTCCCCCTGGGTAGAGTGCTGTGACATCACAGCTCACAGCAACCTCCAACTCCTGGGCTCAAGCGAGTCTCCTGCCTCCACCTCCCAGGTAGCTGGGACCACAGGCGCCCACCACAATGCCCGGCTATTTTTTGGTTGCAGCCGTCATTGTTGTTTGGCGGGCCCAGGCTGGATTCGAACTTGCCATCTTAGGTATATGTGGCTGGTGCCTTAACCACTTGAGCCACAGGCACCGAGCCTATTTTTAATTTCTATAGATCCTTTAGATCTAACTATGAGCATCAATTCCTTAGGGAAAATTATCTGACCTCCTTGACTAGATTCATTTATTTCCCTTATTTTAGGTATTTAGAGCTTGCAAAAAATAGCTCTTCTTAGCAAATTTACCACAAAGTAATTTTTGGGATTTTTAATTTATGGGATTATTATTTTCCCTCCTACTTTGCCACAAACTCCATGAAAAGAAAAATGTTGAATGTTGTTACTCACCATTATGTAGACATAGCTACTGCCTGACACCTGCTAGGTAGGTACTCAACAAATATTTGTTAAAGGAAGAATACTTAATGGCTGCTTTAATTTTATGTTTTGTGTTTATTCCCTTCTTTACTTTGGCTTACTACTATTTTCTTTCTCTAGATTCTTCGATATTAACATGATTCACTGTAACTCTTCCTAGTCAACGTAGAGACACCTGTTAATACAGACATTTAGAGCAAAATAGGGTCTAACAATTAAGTTCACAACTCGTCCTAGAAAAAGTACTACATACTTCATTGCTGAATATGACTATGGTCACCTCAAAGTACTTCCCTTGGGAAGCTGTGCGCTGATGCCAGTGCCTAGTCGACCCTTCAGAGCAATCTTGGAACTTTTTTCTGGAATGAGCTGTCATCACACAGCACAGAAAACACGCAACAATAACGAACACCACTTAGCAACACACTGCCATGTGTCGACGTGAACACAGCTGCGAGACATTGAAATACCAAGGTTATGAAACCTTACTGAGTGGCTGGGCTTGGTGGCTCATGCCTGTTCCTAGCACCCTGGGAGGCTGAGGCGGGTGGACTGCCTGAGCTCACAAATTCCAGACCAGCCTGAGCAAGAGCGAGACCCCCGTCTCTAACCATAGTCAGGTCTTGTGACAGCCACTGTAGTCCCAGCTACTTGGGAAGCTGAGGCAAGAGAATGGCTTCAGCCCAAAACTTTGAGGTTGCTGTGAGCTATGATGCCATGGAACTCTAGCCAGGGTGACAAAGTGAGACTGTATTTCAAAAAAGAACAACTTTATCAATTTATCTGTAAAGTGCTGCCCACATAAATGCATGGTGGCAATTTGGAAACTTAATTCTCAGACCTCGTATGATGACAAGCTCTGATAGTTTTTTTCCTATTTTTTCTATTTGTTTAAAAAATACATATTTGTGTCACTCTACAGTTAAATTGCATTAAATACTTTTTTATATGCTATATTTTGGTCAATGTTTGTTTAAGACCTAACATATTAAAAAGATACCTTGGCTTCTCTCCCATCACTATAAGACTATGAAACTCATGAAGGCAAAAACATTCATGCCTAAAAAGGTGTATTCTTAGCACCTTGTACATTAGCTCAGTAAATTTTTATAGATGTTTTAAATTTCACTCTTTCCACTGCTGCTAAAGTAAAAAGCATACATCAAGGAGTTGATAGGTAGATTACCCTAAGCGAGGACAATTGAGTAAAAGACATGTGCAACGGACGGGGTTCAGTTAAACACAGCCACAGACATGGAGTTCCTAATATGAATCAAGATGTTCTAGGAGTGGAATACAAATGGAATTCCTACCCTCAAGGACTACGAACACACATAGGTTAACAAATAACTTTGATTATGGGGCGTAAAAAAGAATTGAGGAAATCTATAAATTGTCTAGGGGAAGGAAGTAGGTACGGGAACTCTATAGCTGGAAATAAAACGCTTTTAAGGATAAGGAAACCAAAATCCAAACTACAGTACCTGTTCAAGTTCACAAGGCTAGAGATCACAAAGTGAGATCTAATGTCATACTTACTGTCACTACTACTTAGCAGTTCACAAAAGAATAACAATATAGGATTTGGAGAGTGATAAATTAAAATTTAGGGATTTATTCATCCTAACTCCATCTCCCATTAACAATCAAGGACTGTACAAAATTATGAAAAGTGAGTCAAGTACTTGTCTTTCAAATACCTTTCTAGTTGGTCTACTTAACAGAGCTAGTAAGTTGTATTCGCTCACTTTTTAAAAGCATTAATAGAGGATCCACAGAAAATCTTTTTAAAAGAGTCCAAAAGCAAGAATCTGCCAGCATTTATCAGCACTTTCCAAGGAAGTAAGTGAAACCATTAACCTGTAGACCTAATATTAAAGTCAGTAGAGACATAACATTCTTTTGAGGGCAAGGAATGGTTCTTTAGGCTTTTCTACATCTCTCAAGACTATCCAATTACTAAAAGCTACCATTCCATGACTAATTGGCACTAGCATCCCTATACGTCTTGACCCCACAACCCTCACCTTGGAATATTGAAAGATTATTTAACCCTCTCCTTCCCTATTATAAATTAGTCAACTGCTATTCCAAATTATACAACAGATTTTCGTTGGTTAGCATGAAATAGCCTAAGAATCTGCTCAGTTCTAAGAGAAGTGTAGAAAAAAGTTTAAAAACCTGAAAAACTTAAGACCATGATCTAAACCAGTGATTGAAAAAATGGGGAGCCCCAGGCTGGATTCAGATCACTTACAGATTTTATCTGGCTTGCAGCGGGTGCAGACCACACTCGACTTTCTTGAAACTCTGGATATCTCACATAAAAATGCATTATTTTCAGCTGCTCATGAAAAATCTGAAACTTGCAACAGTGCACCTGCATTGCCATGTGGTAAAAACTGCCCGGAGCTCAGTAACCGTAGCCCTATCTATATAAAACATTTGCTCTCACAATTCATCATAGACCAACTAGTCCTATTTCCCAGTCCTGATACTGGGCCAAATGTCAACTGTCACTTATCATCGTGCTTACGCTGTTGTTTTTCTAATAAACTACTTGGTAGATATGTGCAGATTTTTTAAAAAGTAAGTACAATCCACTCTTCACGTTGATAATGTAAAACCAAGTTCTCAATTTACCTTAATCAAAGAAACTGAATCAAAGAAATCAATTTACCTTAATCTGAGTTTGTTCGATTGACTTTTCCCATATCTGCTGATCATACGCTCCAATCTGAAATAGGGAGCAGGCTATTTAAATGATGTGAAGAAAACCCTTATATTACTCAAGCCTCACAAAAATCATGGATTATTTGGTAAATGTGCTTCTCAGAGTTAGAATAAATTAGTACTTCCAAGAGACTGTTTCTTTCAGAAATAGAAAATAGCTCTACTTAAAACTAAGTTAAAAAGCAATGCCCAAAATATTTCAAATTAAATATTACCTTAAAAGATACTTCCACTTCTTAAGGAAAACATCAATAGGAAAACTACAGAGAATAAAAGGGACAGCTCAATGAGACTGTTGATAGTATTAATCTGAGCTGTGCAAAGGCTTCATTTCTTTTTTTCTTTTTAAAGCAGTTTAATCAGAAGAGAACTTTCAAAGTACTGCTGTGGCACTGTGTATGCTGCCTGGGGGGGAAGGGGAGAAGTGACTTGAAAATCTTATTCTGGGACTAAACGAGGTTTAAAAGGCAGAATGACCTTGTACCATCAATTTTTTTCATTTACGTTCAAATACCACAAAAGAATGCCTGGCACTACCAAACTCAGGGGAAAGTAACGTGATACCCTTTGTGGAAGCTTTTAGTAGAAAGAATGGTTTACAAACAAAAGATACCGCTATTACCTTTTTTTGGTACCACGATATAGCATCTGTCTCATTTGAGGCCATCTGTGTCTCCAGCCAGAGAATGAAATTTCACTGAAAATGAAGGAAAACCAGTCGGTGAGTCCAGTTGCTGAAGTTTATTCTCCCAGTTTGGGTAGGGCTCGAAAATCGCATCCCTCAGCCTCTCCATGAGCTGCTGTCTCTTTCTTCTGCCGTTTGCCAAGACAAAAAGAAAAAACAAACCAAAAACACCCTGGCGCAGGGGCGACCGGAGCCAAGCCTCTGCAACCTCCTGAGCGAGTGCGTTCCCGGCTGCGGGAGAGGGGCCGCCGGGGCTGACCCGCGCCCACCTCCTCCGCTCCCGGCGCCCAGCTCTCACCTGGTGCCCGCTGCCCCGCAGGCCAGCGGCCCCGGCCTCGGTCCTCACTGGCCCCCGCCCGGCCGTGAGGCGGGGGGCGAGGCTGCGGGGCCTGCAGGCCGCATCTTCCTTCCCCTGGAGGCGGAGACGCCGGCTGGGCCGTTACCATGGAGACGGCGGAGGCGCCTCCCCTCGAAGGCAGCCCGCCTCGCAGCGTCCGGTCCGCCCGGGCCTCTTGCCGCAGAGGCGGCGCCCTACGAGCGCAACCTCTTCGGTCGCCAGACTGAACGGAAAATAAGCAAAGAGTGAACTGGGAGATGAAAGGGATGAAAAGTGAACGGGTCTGCGCTAGGCCACCATAGCTACGGCGACAGCTGTGGTTTTGTGCCAGGCTGGAAAAGACAGGTGCAAAGGCCCCAGGGCCCTGGTGGCGGCGGGGCAGCGGGGCTCGTCTTCGCTCGGCCGCGCCGCGCCGGGCAGGGCGGTGATTCAGCCGGCTCAGCGCCGGGCGAAGGCAGCCGGGCAGCCCGCGGCGCGCCGCCAGTGGCTTCCGCTTTCCGCATTGCTTTGCGGAGGCGGCTCCGCCCCTGGGCCCGGCCTCCAGCCGCGCCTCTGTCCCGGGCCGGGGTGGAGGGGCTGGGGGCCGAGAGCAAGCGACCCCAGGTCACGCAGCAGGTCTCGACTTGAAAGTCACTTCCTCGGAAACGACTTTCCCATCCAGCAACCTAAAGGATGTCGGTCCTAATGTTCTGATTGTTCCCGGCTCACGTCTAGGTAGCAGTTTGCGTTTCATTGAACATCGGTTTTCCCCAGTGACCTGTATGGAGTCTAAAAGGTCGAAGACTGGGACCGTGCACGAACCCGGCTCATAGGTTCTCAATATTTGTTAAATGAACTAATGTTTGCTGGCATTTACGCTGCCCTGGGACTAGAAGCCTGGCAGGCTGCGGCTTAATGACTCCCTTCCTCCTCCGCCCCCATCACCTCTGTGACTTCAGCTTTCTGGTGACTAAGCTTGAGGCAGTCCCAGGAGACTTTCCCCAGATTAGGGTAAAGGAAGGTGTCAGCGGGAACTAGAGGTCAGGAGAAAGGAAGGATTGCTTTGTATTCAAGGATAAAGGGGAGTAAACGGGGGTTTTGAGCCACTCTATTTTTGCCATTACTGGAACACTGGCCCGTACAGGTCCTTCTCACCGCAAGCAGCAGTGTTCTGGCTTGCCCGCAGCATGACGCATTTGGGTCAGGGAATGCCAAAGACGATAATAGCTTCCACTTGAGAAAGGCTAAAAGGCGGGGCACTAAATGTTTGACAAACATCATTTCTTACACTGTTAAATCAGCGCCTTGGTGGAAGTTATCTCCATTTCACCGACGAGGAAAATAGATTAAGATAAAATAACTCCCACAGGACTAATTCTTAAAAATTATTTCATCCAGACTTATTTTTTTATATTATTAAATACATTCCTTCCGCTTTTGCTCCGGGACAGTTTTTCCCTTCCCCTTAGAGCTAAACATTACAGTTCTGGTGGGCTTTAAGATAAATGGCCAACTTAAAAAAATAAATGAATACAAATGAAAAAGTCATTTAGAGCACATCTAACGATTTGCTTTAAAACCTAAATTACATTAACAGCAAAAGCATTTTACTTCCTTGTGAGGTAGCGAACAAAAGAGGTTGGTTTGGGGGTGGGTGGCGGGTTGGAGGAAACTAATCACTGAAAGTCATTTTATGAGGGGTAGTTAGCAAATCGTTTTTTCAGAAGCCCTGTCAGGAAATTTTCAGTGCTTCTAAGGCTGCCACTAACAGGGCCTTTGAACAAAGAACTGCATCCAAATCCCTGCTCCCACTAATGAATTACCTGATCTTAGGCAATTTAGTCAAACTAACATGCCTGTTTTCTCACCTGGATTATGGAGATAATTACCTTCCTAGTAAAGGCTGTGAGGATTAAATGAGATTCCCTCATATAAAGTACCTGGGCCATAGCAGTTACTCAAAAAATGTTAGTTCCCTTCCTTGATCAGATTAAGGGCTGCTTTGGACAAGTGCTTAATGAAAGAGTTCACACAAAAACTGATGAGGAAATCCATTTTGTTGTATCGAATACCTCAAGGACACCTGAAATGAATAGACATTTAATACTCCGTGTATATCACCAGGAAAGTGTTCAATGGTCCTCTCATATAAGCCAATTTAAGCAACAAGATGTGTAAATGCCACAATGTCAAGGATAATTTTTTTTCTTCCCCAAAACTAACTACATCTCAATATGGATGGCATTTCCTCCAGACAATCTTGAGAAAGGAAAATCTCAAGATTTTCTAAAATTTTTTGAATAACAAGGGATAGAGAGAAGGGCAGAGAACTAAAAACAGGTTCCAGGTATCTAGAATTCACATGTGCTACTCATTTTGTGATGAAACATGAGTAAAGGACAAATCAGACTTTGTTTATTAAAAAAATACTTTACAGGAAAAAAAAAACCTCTATGCATTCCATTGTCCTATTTTACAAAGAAATAGCTTAACAATTTAACACACTTAGACAGCTACAAAAAAGCACTGTGTTAAAAGGATTATTATTCACACAAATTTAGATTTAAGACTATTCATTAAAAACCTTTTTAAAACACTTGTTAATGTCAATAAACAAACTAAGGCCACACAACGCAAATAGTCCGCCAGGCAAATTATACATTTCATCTATATGCAAAGACCTCTTAGATAAATTAAAGCCACAGGAAAAAAAGTCATAGCTGCCAATCAAAATGGAGTTTAGTCACAGAAAACACTATTACATGAAAATTTACAACATGTGATAGTAATACATAAGTATTTCTTTAGAAAGAATTGAAAAGTGCTATATTTTAAGAGACAGTGGTCTCAACTACATGCACAAGTGGATCCTAAAAAATGGATGAAAGAATGGAAGGCCATAATATTTATGGAGAGACATTTGCTTTTAAAGCAACAAACTTTCAAGGTAAGGATAAGTCCCTTACGTGCTAAAGAAAAACATTATGTATTGTGCATTTCCTCTACTTGCATGGCCAATAAATACAGCTACAACCTGTTTTAGAAACATAAAATTTAGCACAAACATGAACATCTGGTATGTGCTAGTGGAAGGTTCTTTTTTAAAAACCTGTAGCAATGATAAACAGACACAAACTCAATCATCCTAAATATAAATGCAAATAAATTTTTAATGACAAATACAGATGAAAATATAATAGGCTAATATTAATGATTAGGAATATATTCACTAAGGGTTTTCATGGATTTTGGAGTCTTGTTCCTATATTAGTTTTCATTCTAGACAATAACATTTATGTAGGGAAAGGCAATAAGCAAGAGTTTCTCCAGTCATTAAAGTGTGACCTTTATGCCTAGTAAGACTGATGCAAGACATTTTTTCCTAAGGTTTAGTAAAGAATTCATTTAATAAAGTCCTTTTTCCCCCTGTAGGTGTTTGTAATATTAGTCAATTGATATTCCAACTGTCTCTAAGGGGAAAGGGCACTTTTCAAAAGTCTTTAATTAAAAAGAAAGTACCAGTTAAAAAATTCTAAGTACTATTAAATAAGCAAATTAAAAGTATAATTAAGTCTAGGAATTCAGTTTTAAAGAATTAAAAGTTTGGGGGGAACTAATATGCAAGTTTTTATTATTGCTTTATGAATTTGGACTACCTCTGTATCATAATCCTACTCAGAGCATATCTTGGTAATTAGAAAATGACTTCTGGGGCAAGGGGAAGACTTTAATCCTATTTAATGGATACCGTAAAATCATTCTATTTAACTAAGTTAGGAATATTCATTTATTGGGTCCTTTCCATAAGCACATTTAAAAAATATCCCTCTGCTCCACAAAATACTAAAACTTACAGCCACATTCTGCAAGTAATCTCAAGAGTTGGCACAACAAATAATATACCAAAAAGGAAGATCAGCTTAAATTCCAGTTACAACTTCACCGCCATCACTACTTTACAAATCAGAAGACGCCAGATTGCTCCATGCCTCACTCCACCAAACCAAGTAATTTTATGATTTAGAAAAGTTGTGATCATTTGTATCACTAAACTAGGATATAGCTTTGAAAGCAGTAAAAAACTCAAAAAGTCTGCTTTTATAGTCATCAGTCTTTAAAGCATGCTATTAAAATCTAATACTCACTCACATAGGACATTCAGGGTTTCCAGATACATTACTAGCTAAATGTTTCTCTCCATTCTATTGCAATTCTAACATACAATGAATTTACTAGTACATGATTTCAAACATTTTTATACTTTTAATGTGTTTATATTGGAGGTGAGGGTAGAATGTTTTATAAAAGGAAAATAGGGATTTGCTTTTGATTGTAGGTCTTTGCAGATCCGCTGGTTCCTGAGTGATTAAACACAGTGCTGGCTGTCAGGAGACAGTCTCCTTGTTTATTAGCAATGACCAGCTTAGATGACAGATGGCATCTGCTGGATGGCAAGTGGGAGATGGGAAAATTGGATCTTGGAAGACAAGAAAAATAAAAAACTTTTTGCTTAAACAACCTTGCTCTTCATGATTATTTTAAAAAGCAAATGTTGCCTGAGAAGAATTTTACTTTGCACAGCCTGGTAAAGCTCTATGAAATTCTTCTGGACAGAAAAATAAAAACGAGATATGCAAACCCACACACTTTGTGATTAACACTCTCCCCCCCTAAAATAACAAAAACACCCTCAAAGGCAGGTCCCTTAAAAACTAGTCTTGATAAACTAGAATTTAGCCTAGAATTTATACCCAAGATTAAAAACACCCCTGCAATAATCACATTACCTTTCATACCATTCTAATTACCTTATTTACAAAGATAACTAAAGCCAACATCACTTCCAATTCATAAATGGTTTACATTAAAATGTTTCCCTATTTGTTTTCATCCTTTGTAACAGAGAATACATACATATACATATATATAAAGAATAATACAGATTCTAACTAATCACTGCAGTATTTGCTGATGGTTACTTTTCTATCGGTTTACACAGTGACCTCTATACTTTGCTAATATGCATTTAACTACACAACAATATTGCACAAAGTAATATTTATATAAGATTTAACCTATTTCAGAATATTTTAGAAATAATTCATATTTGATATTTCAAAAGATGCAGCTAAGTTTTCATGATGACAGACATAATAAAGCAGCATCTTTTTTTTTTTTTGCCTATGTTAATGTAAATATTTCAAATCTCACCATCCAGGAAAAAAAAATCTCCAAATTGCACTGTAACCAGGTAGATACAAGAATCTGGTCTTAGGTGTGGGGAGTACTCTTCCTTTAAGAAACGAAGGCCTACTGTTATTAACTAAGAGAAAGTATAATGTGTATAGTGTTAACATTCTAAAATAATACAAAGTTAGGACCACATTAGCTATATGAACAGTGCCTGTTTGAAAGAAAAAAATTGAAATACTCAGGCACTAAGCATTAGGCCACCTAAAACTCTAGGATGAAGCCTCATGCTGTGTTCCTTATTAGAAAATAGCAACACAGAGTAATAGTAAAAATAACCCAGGTATTCACCAGTTAAAACTGTGAAGTGTCTCAATAACAGTTATCATGAAGAGGTTCATGCCAAATGACAAGAATAGTTTATCCTAAGTTTGATGCTCAAAATATGGCAGCCTCATCAGAAAGACTCAAATCATTCTTTAAGTTTGATTATTTGTAATCAGTTTAGGCAGCAAAAGTACCCACACAAAATGTGAGGATGCTAGGAAGCAGAATACAGTATCATCTCAACATTATCTCTTTTATTCAAAATATCTTCCATAGTTACCATATATTTTAGAAGAGATTTAATGAACCATGGATAATTAATGACCAAGGACTATTCATCTTTAGATTTTTTTTAATTGAATATCCACTGGGCTTTAAATAACATACAAAAAAGACAGTTTGGATCGGAAAGTGCTGTGCTTTCTCTTTTGTTAAGAAACCAGAGAGCCACTGAATTTTCCTTAGAAACTACTTGTTCTTTGTGGTTAGAACTAAATAATTTACTTGCCCATATACCAGATGCAGGAACTCCTTCCTGCAACCTATGCCATTTTTACTATAAAAATTGTGTCTGTGCCATAAAGACACACAAGTCCTAAATCGTAAATCTGGTGTAGTATCATAAAAACAGCAAATATGGCAAGAGACAGGCAAGATAAAATTAAGGGAAGTGAATAACTCACCAAATAAGAATCTGTTATTCAAGAGAATTCTCATTTTGATTTGAAGAAGAGATTGAAGTGTTACCTCACACCTTAAAAACAGAAAGTAGCAGCAGACCCACTATTACATACTGTACTAACGGGATAAGATACAACTCTTAACTTTGCATAATCTGTGTAAAAAAGATATGCTTGACATTTGTGGAATGTCATTTCTCTTTATAGAATTATAGGCAAGATTTCTCCGATAAAACTTAACTTAAGCCAGTTATAAAACTATAACTTCACATCAAAATTTAAAAAAGTTAAAAAATGTGTTTGAATATGTACATATCACACAGGAGTGCTTGAATGTTCTTGCAGATTGTGTTGCTGGTCAGAGTCCAGTCTACTTTCCACTTTCAAAACTGGAATAGGCTGAGTCTTCTGATCTTGCTGTAGATTAAGTTCAGATGAAGATGGGAAGGAGGATGAAGCAGTTGTCAAAAGCTGCATCTCTGTGCGTGTTTCTTCAGATTCAGTTTTTATCCTCACACACTGGGAGTCAACTTCTAATTCTCGCTTTCCAGTTAAACCACAGTCCATGTTAGAATTGCCTTCTGTGTTTTGAGTGGCTTCCACAACAGGGTGGTACTGTTTAAGTCTTATATGCCAGGCTAAGCTGCATACTGCTGACACTGTTTTGAACTGATGAATAACATTTCTAGGGATGAAGTAGATATCATTGTCGCAAAGCTGAATTCTAGCATAACGAATACCTTCCCGTCTCATTTGGTTTAGTTTAGCTTCATCCACCCACTGTACACACTACGGGAGAAAAAAAAAGTTGCATGAAACTTTAAAATAGGTAATAATTTAGTGAAATGAAATATAATTAGCACAGGAAAATAGTAGAGACAAAATGTGTTACGATGACAAGTAAAGTAATACTAAAGGATGCATAACTTTCTGAATATTCCTATAATGCTTGGGAGACATTTTCCTCATATTAAAGTCAGGATGGGCTATAGAATCATACAGCTACATTTTCTTTGGCACACCTAAGGGCAACATTTTATCTTCCCTTTCAGTGTCATGTTAACAAGTGAAGACTGCCCAGAACTGAGAAGCCTGGACCCCCTCTCCATCTCAGGCCCACCTGGCATCCCAAAGATAGAAGAAACCTTCAAGCATTCAGTGTGGGAAGCTCTGTTTTAATGATTTTTGGACACCCTTCCCACTAACCTTTAATAGTAATAAAATTATAGTCACTATGCAAAATAAAATAGGTACAGATACTCATTTCAAGTATCTTACTCAAAGGGTAGTAAAAAAAAGTTATTACCTGGGAAACTGGGGGTTCATGAAGGTCTAACTGAAGTCTCTGTACAACATCAGTAAAATCCTCAGCATGAAAACAAATCACATCTTTGGTTATGCGAGGTTGGTCACTCCTAAGATTAACAAACTAAGTTTTAGAGATAAGCATGTCATAATGAAAAATGATGGCAAATTTCAATTTTCTTGTTCCTGAAAATGCTACTACTGGCAAAGAAATAAACACATAGCTTCTAAGGACTAGGTACACAATTTTCAAAAAATAAAAGTAAACTAACAAAACAAAAAAAGATAAAAATCAGATTAGTTTTGCAAAATTAAAACAATGGCTAAAAAGAATGATTTTATTCTAAATTAGCTGCATTTGTAATTCTCTCACCACTTTGCATCTCTATGTCCTAAGCTTTGTTAAAACTGGGACCCAACTTTAGACAGGTGCAGTGGCTCTCACCTGTAATCCTACCACTCTGGGAGGCCAAGGCAGGGGGATTGCTTGAGCTCAAGTGTCTCTACTAAAAAAAAGGTGGGAGGGCCAAATGAACATAAAATGGTGCTGCCACTATGGAAAACAGTCTTGTAGTTCCTCAAAAAATTAAAAGTAGAGTTACCATATGATCTAGCAACTCCACTTCTGGGTATTTATCCAAAAGGAATGAAGGCAAGGACATTAAGATATTTGTACACCCAAATTCATAGCAGCATTATTCACAATAGCCAGGCAAAAGCAACCCAAATGCCCACTGATGGATGAACAAAATGTGGTACATACACACGATGGATTATTACTCAACCTTAAAAAAGGAAGGAGCTATGAAAAGGAGAGTTTGAGGGTGACCAAAAAAAAAAGGAAATTCTAACATTTCCTACAACAAGGATGAACCTTGAAGACATTATGCAAAAAGAAATAAGCCAGTCACAAAAAGACAAATATTGTAGGACTATATTTAAATGAAGTGTATCTAAAGTACCCAAATTCATAAAAACAGAAGGGAAAAATGATAGTTAACAGAGTCTGGGGGGAAGGGGGGAAAAGGAGCTATTGTTTAATGGGTACAGTTTCAGCTTTGCAAGATGAAAAAGTGCTTGAGATCTGTTTCACAATGATGTGATTATACTTTACTATTCAGTTTAAACATAATTAAGAAGGCAAACTTTATGTGCATTTTATCACAACTTAAAAATTGGTCCCCAACCTTTAATTTAAATACAGCCCACATTTTCTTGTATGTTCACAAACCTTGCAGTTGTATTCCATTAACTTACCATTCACCAAACTGTACAGCTTTCAAAACCCCAACAGCAGCCGTACTCTGCCAGTCAAACCCCTGACCTACATGATCAGCATGAGCTCTTGTCCTATCTTCAAAGAGGACTTCACGGGGTTCGCTGGTCCGAGGTAGGTACTGGAGATTTTTAATTTCATTCATTGATCTGGAGTTGATTTGGTTGTAAAGCAAAGGGAAAGCAAGGAAGAAAGAGCCCCCCCCAAAATTGTCAATAACAATAAGGCACAGAATATCAGACTTAAATAAGATGGGGGCTCAAAAGGGTTCAACAATTTTGATCATTAGCATTTAACACACTCTACTATCATGCTTAATGTGATTAACTTCCCCTTGCTATAGGCCATAATAAATAACCAGCTATAGCTTAGATTAAGCTCAAATGTAGTATTTCTGTCTAACAACAGAAAATGTAATTCAAAGTTTAAGGCCATGCTTCTTTACCTTCAGTCATCTTGATTTCCAACCCTCAAAACATTTTACTAGAGATCTGATTTAAGTTGGCAAAGTAAGTATCCATGTGATCTCTTTCAATATTAAAATGAACGTAAGAGGCTTCAAACTAATAATGGGAGGAGGATTATATGAGGGAATGAATGAGTATATACATTGGCTATGGTTGATATTATTAAATACACAGGAGATATCTTCTGCATTTTTATATGCTTAAAACTTTCTACATATAATAATCTAAAGGTGGACAGAAAAGGAATAAGAAGCAACAAAGGAAATAATGAATAAGCAATAATCAATACACTTCTACAAGATGAAAATGACCAAAGTCTTGGACTAATAAAACTGAGCAGAGAAAGTCACAGGCCTAGAATATAAAAGGGATCAGCACCCAAAAAGACAGATCAACCCAGCAGATTTTGGAGAGGGCTGTTTAAAAAAAGAAAAAGAAAAAAAACAGCCAGGTGGCACTCTGGGAGGCTGAGGCAGAAGTCCGAGACCAGTTTGAGATTCCAGTGAGCTATCATGATGCCAATGCACGCTATCTGAGGAAACAGAATAAAGCAAAAAAACAAAAACAACCAGCCAAGAATAATAATGATAATAACCCCTGCAGGTAGAAATAGAGTCAAGCATTTACCCCAGGGAGGAGACAGTGACTACCCATCCAGCTTCCACTCCTCTTCTTTATTTCCCTTGACAGACCTTGATTTTCATTGCGTATATGATCCTACCTTGTACATGACATCATTCACAAGTTCCAAAGGTTTTAAGAGGTCGTGATGAGTCCTGGCAAACTATGATAAGCTCATTTCCCCTTCCCCTGCCAGTGACTGATTTTGAAAAGACATGAACTGATTCTGGCTAATAGTAATGAAAGGAAATCTGCTGAAGAGACTTCTGGGAAGTTTCCTAGCCTAAGAAAGAAGTACAAGAAAAGGTAGTCTCTTCTTCTACTAGATATAACCAGATCCAGATTAATGCCTGGAACTGCTGTAGCCATCCAGCAATCATAACAGGAAAACAGTGTGAATACAAAGTCTAGGAGGACCTTGCCTCTAGACTAGACAAAGAGAATGATAAAGCAGAGAAAAGGAAAAGGATCTGGTTCCTTGATAACAGCACTGAGCCACTGTCCATATGGGCAGCTGGAGCCAACCTGATATAGAATATAACAAACATTTTATTTTATGAAGCCGTTTTAGTCAAAATTGCCTATACAAAAACATCCTGATCAACTTTCAGCCAAAAAAAACTACATTTTCTATAAACACACTGAACTTGCCATAAAAATAGGACATAATCCTCCGATTTCTGAACACATCATTTAATGTCCACTTCTATGCCTGTTCACTCTAAATTCAAACCTACCTGTTAACAAGCCTCACCAAGAAGTAAACAGAACTCTCTAGGCCAAAGCTCTATCCTAAAATATTGAATGGGTCAACTCAGAATCACTAGATATATTTGAAGACAGTAGACTGAAAGAGAAAGACCAAAACAATGCTAAAATTTAAAAATTCAAAAGAAAAAGTTAGAAGACAAAATTCAAGGGGCCAGGAGTGGTGGCTCATACCTATAATCCTAGCACTATGGGAGGCCTAGGCAGGTAGTTTACCTGAGCTCACAGGTTCGTGACCAGCTTGAGCCAGAGCAAGACCTCGTCTTTAAAAACAGCCAGTTGTTGTGGCAGGCACCTGTAGTCCCAGGCACTTGGGAGACTGAGGCAAGATAATCACTTGAGCCCAAGAGTTTGAGGTTGCTGTGAGCTATGATGCCATAGCACTCTACCAAAGGGGACAAAGGAAAAAAAAATGACAAAATTCAAGTAAATGTCTCAATCAAAAGCAAAAAGATAAATAACAAGAACTATGAGGATAAGCATACCAGTAACTGAATAATAGATTCCAAAAGAAATGGAGAATTACCAAAGCAATTAAGCAATAAAAATTCCCAGAAAAGGACACTTAAGAAACCTACCAGGTGGCACCTGTGGCTCAAAGGAGTAGGGCACTGGCCCCCATATACCAGAAGTGGAGGGTTCAAACCCAGCCCTGGCCAAAAACTGCCAAAAAAAAAAAAGCCTACCAAACAACAAAAAGGATGATTAAAAATGGAATGAATGATTGAAATCAAGATATATCATTGTGAAATTTTAAAATGCTGATGATAGAGGATCCTGTAAGCTTATGGACAAGAAAAGAAACAGGGTACCCACAAAAGAATAAAAATTATACTGGCATTAAGACTTCTTATAGGCTCCGCACCTGTGGCTCAAGTGGCTAAGGTGCCAGCCACAGACACCTAAGGTGGCGGGTTCAAATCCAGCCTGGGCCCGCCAAACAACGACGGCTGCAATCAAAAAAAATAGCCAGGCGTTGTGGCGGGCACCTGTGGTCCCAGCTACTTGGGAGGCTGAGGCAGAAGACTCACTTGAGCCAAGGAGTTGGAGGTTGCTGTGAGCTGTGATGCCAGCTAGGGGGACAGCTTGAGGCTCTGTCTCAAAAAAAAAGACTTCTTATAAATAATATTAGATGTAGGAAGACATCAAAATAACACTAAAAACCCTATTAATCATATTTAGTGTCAGAAAAAGAAATTTTCAACATATAATGACTTAAAATACTTTCCTTTTCTTAAAATATAACTTGAGAATTTGCTCAAGCAAGAGAAGGAAATAAACCTAGGAATACAATAACCATAAAATAATGCAGAAAAGCATTAAATGGGGAGTCCTAGGTTGTTGGATGGTGAACTAAGCCTTCTACATTGAAGCAGAATACAGAGCTTCAAAAGATTTCCATGGGCTGGGCATAGTAGCTCACACCTGTAATCTCAGCTAGTCAGCAGGCTGAAGTGGGAAGACCACCTGAGCTAGGATCATGCCACTGAACCCCAGCCTGTGTGACAGAGCAAGACCCTGTCTCTAAAATAAATGAATAAATAATTTTTTTAAAAAAAGATTGATGTGTTAGAGCAGACAGCATTAATAAAATTCTGGAAAAGATTTGAGGCTACAATAAAATTACAGGATGCAAAGTTAACTACCAACATCCTAAAAAAAAAAAAAAAAGAAGAAGTTATATAAGAAAGCCATAGTCAAGTAGACGAGAAAGTCAGTGTGGTTCTAGAAGAAAGTAATTATCTCTTAAGCAATAGACAGAATAGAATTTATTTAGGAGATGGTCAAGAAACGTTTATTCCCCCCCTTCAATAAAGGCAATCAGCAACTGCAAGAAAAGCAAAACTAAGTATGTTTTATAGAACTTTATAAGTTACATAAAACTTTTAAAAATGTGGCATGATTTCGAATATCCAGATAAACTATAGGCAAGAAAGATCCTTTTGTATATTCTTCCTTTGAGTGGTAACACAAAATTGGAACCTTAGAGTAAGAATTTTTAGCTTACTAGCTACATCTTCAGTAAACACAGATACCTATAATGTTACAGATGCCATTTCTTGACTTTGAAATTTTAGAATCCACCTATTGACAAAGCATATAAGACTTGATTATGATTTTAAAGCAAAACATAAATCAGTCTCAACAATGCATAAGTATAGCTGACATAGAGAACTAGCAAAGAAGACAGTAAAGCAGGAGTCATCTAACTAATCAGAGAACAGAAAGGAACATCTATACCATCTATACCAACAAGTTAAAACCCTGTCAAAACCTTTGGGAGAAAAAAAAGGGATTATAAAATGTTTTTGCCTTGAGTAAAAAATGTGTTTGCCTCTAGGAGGAAAAAGAGGACAGGATTTTTCATTATAGCTCTGCTATAGTATTTCTTTTTTTTTTTTAACTGTGTGCATGTATTTCTTTAACTCTAGAGTTCAAAAATCCAAAGATCAACCAGGCACGGTGGCTCACACCTATAATCCTAGCACTCTGGGAGGCAGAGGTGGGTGGACTGCCTGAGCTCACAGGTTCAAGACCAGCCTACACAATAGCAAGACTCCATATCTTAAAATAGCTTAGGCATTGTGGCCAGTGCCTGTAGTCCCAGCTGCTTGAGAGATTGAGACAAGAGAATCACTTAAGCCCAAGAGTTTGAGGATGGTTGCTGTGAGCTGTGACAGCATCGCACTCTACAGAGGGTGACAAGTGAGACTCTGTCTAAAAAAAAAAAAGAAATCTGAAGATCAAATTCAACAGCAGTGCCCTTGATAATTAAACAACTTCTCACATTTGAGTCTACCATTTTCAGCAACAATAAGTTCTTATTAATATAAAAAGATGATATAAGTATTTACATCTTGATTAATTCACTGTAATTCAAAGTGCTTTTGAATGTTTCACTTAAGAACATTGAACACCAACAGAAATAAAATTTGATGGCAACTTAAATTATTAGAGAAATAACAGATTATTAAATAAATGATGATGGTACAGCTGCCTAACTAGTTGGGGGAACATGTTAAAATCTCCCCCTCTATACCAAAACCAATTCCAGGTAGATTAAATAATACTGAAATCACAAAAATATTAAGAAAAAATGTAGGTGAATAATTTTAATACTGAATAAGCTAAGGCCAACACTACTACTAAAGGAGAAACCTCAAAGGAAAAGATACATAGATCTTTCTACATATAAACAAAAACTTCTGAGTAAAAAAACAACAAAAATCTACAGCCAAAAGAAAAACAGAAAAAAACGTGCAACAGAAGAAAACAAAAGGTTAATAATCAGAATATATATGGAATTTTTACAAATGAACAACATTCCAACAGAAATGTGGACAAAGGAAATTAAAGGGAATCACCAAAGAAGAAATAATAAACCCATAAAAGAAAAGCAAATTAAAATGAAACATTTTTTCACAATCAGATCAGTAAAATTAAAGAGAATGTTAATGGAGAGTCTGAAGAGGCTCGGTGCCTGTAGCTCAGTGGTTAAGGCCCATACACCAGGGCTGGCAAGTTTGAACCCGGCCCAGGCCTGCTAAACAATGACAACTACAACAACAACAACAAAAATAGCCAGGCATTGTGGTGGGTACCTGTAGTCCCAGCTACTTGGGAGGCTGAGGTAAGAGAACCACTTAACCCCAAGAGATTGAGGTTGCTGTGGTTAACACCACAGCATTCTACCGAGGGCAACATAGTGAGAATCTGTCTCAAAAAAAAAAAAAAAAGAAAAAGAAAATTTGGAGAGTTTGAGGAAAAGAGCACTATCTTACTATACAAATGGGGTATTAATTGGCATACTCCCAGTGGTCCATTAGAAGTCCATTAGAAATGTGTTATAATTTTGGCTCAGTGCCTATAGCTCAAGCAGCTAAAGTGCCAGCCACATACACCAGAGCTCGAGGGTTCAAATCCAGCCTGGGTCTGCCAAACAACAATGCAAACTACAACCAAAAAACAGCTGGGCATTGTGGCAGGCGCCTGTAGTCCCAGCTACTTGGGAGGCTAAGTATTGCTTAAGAGAATTGCTTAAGCCCAGGAGTTTGAGGCTGCTGTGAGCTGTGATGCCACAGCATTCTACCCAGGGTGACAGCTTGAGGCTTTGTCTCAAAAAAAAAAGAAGAAATGTGTCTATTTTGGGTCTTTAGGAATTTCTACTAAAAAAATAAACACCCATATGCACAAAGATATATATCTACCAACATACATCTATCTGTAATCAGTGGTATATTGTACATGCTTAAGACCTGGCTTGGGGAGGTGGGGAAAGTGGCAGATTCATAGCTGATTTGCTGATTTCTGTGGTATAAATACTCCCAACTTTCCAGCTATTAATGTGCTATCACTCAATGTGGAAGTAGAAGGTAATGCTAATAATGGCCCCTGTGAGCTGGTATAAATCAGCTCTAGCACACCACTGTCATGTTTGTCAAAATACTGTTTATATTGAAAAACTGGAAACCATTTACACTAAGAAAGAATTAAGTAAGTAAATCCTCAAACAACCACACAGTGAAGTACACAGTCATTGAGAAGTGATACAACAGCACATCAACTATAACACATCAACCTAAGGGAGAAAAATTCCCAGTTTTAAAGTAAACATCATGTAAAGTATGAGTTCATTACTGTACAAAGAAAATTTATACTATAAGTATATATGAACTAAAAAGGTTACTATGCCTAAATGGGTGGAAATATGGCTGTCTTTTTACCTTCTTTTCATACTTTCCTATTACATTTTGTAAGTTTATAATAACCAAGAAACAAACAGTGGTCATTTGGGGGGAAAGATTATAGAATGTATTATAATTCTTAAGAATTTGGTAGCATTTCAAGATTCATCATTATCTTGTACAAAAACTACTCTTACCTAACAATAATTTTTACAATGTATTTTCATGCCTCATCTCAAGTACCTAAGATTATTCCATAGTTTACTTCCTATACTCAGCTTTAAGGTCTAGACTACTCCATTAAAACTCACATCTAGGCATTTATTTTAAATTGCTATTTCCATAATCCAAGCAGATATAAATTATTTTTAGTCTTATTAAATGAGATTTTTCAAAGCACTAGAGTGAGCTTGATCTACATTTGCTTTAAGTATCTGAAAAACAAAATACGTTAGGGGCAGCACCTGTGGCTCAGTGAGTAGGGCGTCAACCCCATATACCAATGGTGGCAGGTTCAAGCCCAGCCATAGCCAAACTGCAGCAGCAACAACAACAAAAAAAATAGCCGGGCATTGTGGCGGGCACCTATAGTCCCAGTTATTTGGGAGGTTGAGGCAAGAGAATTATAGCCTAAACCCAGGAGCTGGAAGGTGCTGTGAGCTGTGTGACACTGCCACGGCACTCTACTGAGGGTAATAAAGTGAAACTCTGTCTCTAAAAAATAATAATAATAATAAAATAAAAACAAACCATTAATGAACAGGATGTTGTGGCACAGAAAAGGGACCAATTAATTACCTAGGAGAATAAAGAAAAGTTTCACATAGAAAGTAACTCCCAAGTGAAGTTTTGGAAAAATGTATTAAGAGTGTGCTAGGTAGAAAGGAAGATTGGGGGGGGGGGGAGCGCCTGTGGCTCAAAGGAATAGGGTGCCAGCCCAAACCCAGCCCTGGTCAAAAACTGCAAAAACAAAGGAAGGAAGATGGAGGATATCATTGTATGTAAAAACAACAGTGCATACCATACCATTTGTATGTAAAAAGAATAGTACAAAAGCAAAGTGTTATGAAAGACCATGGCTTGGAAACTGAATTCAGTATGGCTAGAGCAGACTAGAAGCAGACACATCTGAAGAGGTACTATTAAAGCCATTATGAAAGACTCTTACAGACTACACTGGAAAGTTTGATCTTTTATCCTGCAGACAGGACCAAGGTTTTAAGAAAATAAAAATTAAATTTGTTTTTTAGAATGATGCCTCACCCTGGAGTTATGAATGAGTGGATTAGACTAAGGAATTCACAACTAGAAGATTTATTTATGGGACTTCTTCAGATAATTTAGATAAATGGTTTTCAGACTATGCTCAAGTCTCTAACATTTTCATAAGCAAACAACTGAATAAAAAGTAGCTTTGCTTATTTGAGAAAAATAATGTTTACCGTCGTCTTTTGAAGGGTGACTTTGGCATATCTGCTGTAGGGATCATCTGCTCTCCTGGCCTTACCCACATTATAGGCCCATCATCACTTTGGGACCTACACTGGAGTCGGAGGCTGGAAAGTGTACCCCAGGGCAAAGTCATCTAGAAATCAGATGAATGAGTCACATTAAAAAAATTTGTAAATTATTTACAAATTACTCCCACCCACTCAAAAGTTCTAAGAAGTATATTTTGCAAGTATATACAAAGAAATAAATCCTATTTGCACAGTAATGTAGGTTAAAAAAATAATTTGGGTACTTTGTAGCAGTACTTTTCTAAACATTTCTATTCAAAACATTAGATAAAAATTTAATTTTAAGAGGCAATGTTAACACTCTTTAATGTAAAATGTCCACTTAAGAAATGATAAAAACTTTAATAATCTGAATTAATACTCACTTTCAGAAATGGTGATTCCTCTAACATATCAAGGAACTCTGGGAAATAATCACCAACTTCTTCATCTACGGCTCCAACAAGACTTATCTGCCGCATAGGACCTGCTCGGTAGGTGCCACAGCAGTATGTCCTGTTGACCTAAGATAAAAAGAAAGAGAGGAGAAAATGGACTAAAGTACACTATAATATAAAGACGTAGAACAGGGTATTGTTTCCAATGCTGCTATTTCTTCTACATACTAGGAACTTAATTGTCTGTACCTTGGATTAAGTCAATAGTTACCGAGAGACACCAAAGCACACTGACAAATACACTGATATATTTGCCATAAACAGAAACTTCAATGTGCAAGTTAGCCTATAGTCTCAACATGTCAAAGAAATACAGACGATATTAAGATAAACTTCTCTAAGAATGATGATTTTTGAACTTTGTAAATACTTTTAAGTATGATCTTTATTTAAGAAGAAAAACCAGAACAAACATTAGTAAAACTGGCATGACAGGAAATAAAAAGACCACGGCCAGATTAATCTCCCATATTCATTTTGGATTCCCTAGCTTGAAAGTCTTCATTGCAGGCCAGATACCAAAGCAGACCATTATCAAATCCAATCTCCCATTACTACTGTACAAGAGCTTCCACTTTTACAAATTACTTTTAGGTGAGCTTATCTTTTTCTCTATTCAAGTCAAACTTATTTCTACCGCCAATGATTTTTCTCTTGAATCTGCCCAACTTAGAATGTTCTCTTTTCTGTCAATCCAACTCTTATCCATCTTTCAAAGATCAGTTCAAAGAAAAGTTCTTCTTTTCCAGAAGTCTTCCTGGTCACCCTCCATGATCCTTCCCTTTTCTAAGGTCTATTTGAGCAGATACACATTTTCTCTACATCAACTCGCTAATGAATCTAGGGCATACCCTATACAAATCTACAGCCCAGAGCATCCTATCTAGCATTTAAATCAGTAGTTCTCAACCTGTGGGTCTGACCCCTTTGGGGGTCAAACGACCCTTTCAGAGGGGTCACCTAAGACCATCCTGCATATCAGATACTTACATTATGATTCATAACAACAGCAAAATTACAGTTATGAAGTAGCAACAAAAATAATTTTATGGTTGGGGGTCACCACAACATGAGGAACTGTATTAAAAGGTTGCAGCATTAGGAAGGTTGAGAACCACTGATTTAAATAGAATCTACCTATTAATTCCATACAAACGATTCTACTCAGTTAATTTATGTTTTTATCTTATCCTACCTTCAATTTAGAATAAAGACTTCTCCAAGGTAGAGAGATTCTGTGCATAGAAATGGACTAGACCAGAAACACTGGATTCTAACCAGAATTCCACCTCAGATCCATTATCTAGCACCTTCTACTTTAATTAAGCTGCAAATTAAATTGAAAAGCCTAACATATATAGCTGTACCTTTACAAAAACGGGTTTCTGTTGAAGAGTCAAAAAAATTTTTTAAAGGACCAAATATTACTGTTTCAAATGCCACCTATTTTGTCTCCCAATCTCCCCCCCACCCCAGACAGAGTCTCACTACGTCACCCTCGGTAGAGTGCCATGGTGTCACAGCTCACAACAACCTCAGACTCTTGAGCTTAAGTGATTCTCTTGCCTCAGCCTCCCAAGTAGCTGGGACCACAGGTGCCCACCACAATACCCAGCTATTTTGTTGTTGTTGCAGTTGTCATTGTTGTGTAGCTGGCCCCACTGGGTTTGAACCTACCAGCCTCAGGGCATGTGGCCAATGCTGCTACAGGCAATGAGCCCACCTATCTTGTCTTAATAGGAAACGGTCCACATAAATGACCACCTACTATTTCACAATTAGTGAAATAACCACCCAGTACAAAATTCTTCACTATTAGTTCTTCAACATTTTTGGAATCAACTCTTTTAATTCCCATAGACAATTTAACATCACCCACACACAGATACATATACACAGAAAAAAAGGTCTGAGATCTTGTTCTCAAGAAGCAGGGGGATTTCTTAATTCCTTACAAATCCATCCCCTAAGATCACTGTAGGCAATCCTTAATAAGGAAGTACCCAGGCCAGAATTATCTTGCATATATTTGTATGAATTACTTTCCCTAAGTTTTGTATGATAGCCATACTATTAAATAGCCAGAGGAGACAGCATGGAAAAGAGGACCACCATAGAGATAAGGAAGGGGAAGAAAGGACACTTTTTAAAATCACTATTCAAACAGTGCTAAGCCAGTCATCCTAAAATAACTAGAGTTAGCCTTCAACAACAGTTGAAATCATTTACTTTCAGAAGTACTAAGAAATACCAGTCTCCTCCCCCCACTCCCATCCCCCACCCCACCCCAGCCACCCCAAATACTTCCCACAACTATTCCCCATTATCAGAAATCCCCTTACCTATTCCTTCACTAATCTGTACAGGGTAAGGGCATTTTATAGAAGAATGTCCCAAAGATCTATCAGAATTTAAAGCTCCAGAAATTCAAACCCAATTCTAAAAAAATACAATGCCATGTCTGCTAGCTTTGAGATTATGCAACTCTTAATGCGTTATTTGAAGGAAATCATATTACTTTAAATCTTATACACAAAGTGAAACACCATTTTTATATCACACCACTCCAAGCTTAATTCAAATTTCACTAAATTCACCAGCATTGAACTTGAAAACAACCCTAGAAATGAAAACACTGGCCGAGTACAGTTGCTCATGCCTGGAACCCCAACACTTTGGGCAGCCAAGGCAGGAGGACAGCTTGAGCCTAGGAGTTCAGACTAGCCTGAGAATGTAGTGAGACCCATCTCCACCAAAAAAAGAAGAATTGCAAACATCAAGGACAATCAATATGTGATATGAATAATTATAAAGCATCTTTTCCTTTTTGGAAAGAGAAACAAAGTAAACCTCAAAGAGGGGAAGGAGGAACAACTTAAGAAAGAGAGGATGTGACCACAAAAGACAGCAAACTTTTATGACCTCCTAATTTTGCCAAGGTCAATGTGTTTATTTTCATCTACATGCAAAAAAAGCTTCTCATGAGGATCTTCAGGGTCATATTTATGTGTGAGTACCCAGGAGTGCTGAAGAATTAACAGTGTTCAATTTTTATTTAGCAGCCAAAGCACCATCTGGTAAATAAATATGCTACATAATACCAAGGCTAGATTTTAAGAGCTGCAATGTATTAAGGCCTATCTGGAAAAATGTGGCTAATTTAGCCCAGCTAGGGAAAAGTCTTTATTATTATAGTAAACCACAACCTTCCTGTTTTCATTCCTTTACTTACAAGAAATTAGACCTCTGGTTTTACCTATGTCTCTTTCTCAATATCAGTCCCCTCCTGCTTATAGTGCCTTCCATATTTAGCCTAGACTTCAAGATTTATACCCTTTCATAAAAACACACTCTGATATGCTACCCAAGTCCTTCTACCAGCCAGTCCTGCCTGCAAACCCCAAGCCTGAAACATTCTTTTTTTTTATTTTTATTTTTTAGAGAGTCTCACTTTGTCCCCCTCGGTAGAGAGCTGTGGTGTCACAGCTCACAGCAACCTCCAGCTCCTGGGCTTAGGTGACTCTCTTGCCTCAGCCTCCAGAGTACAGGTGCTCACCACAATGCCTGGCTATTTTTTTGCTGCAGTTTGTCCAGGGCCAGGTTTGAACCCGCCACTCTACGTATATGGGGCCTACCCACTGAGCCACAGGCACTGCCCCAAAGCTGAAACATTCTAACCATTAGTTCTATCTCTGGGCTATCCCAATTCATTTAAGCTCATTTTAAAATTAAATATCGTGCATCTTGCCATCACCTTGATATACTTTTTCCAAATCAGAATCCTACTTCTGCAATATTCATCTGTATTTCCTGTCTCTACTGCCTCACCTTACCTTTTATTCACATTTCATATGACTGCAATCAAGCTTCTGCCCATGCCATTCACCTGAAACAAATCACTAATGACCTCCTCAGAGTCAAATTCAAGGAATGTTTTTCAGTCATCTGCTTCCTCTTCTCAAAGATGACGTTGTGGAGTTGGCCCAGTTCTCATTCAACATATTATCCGTAGGTGGTTCCAATTATACTACAGATTTAACTACCACCTGTACCTCCACTAAATTTCATAGCTACAACGCTAAATTAAAATTATTCCTCAGCTGGGTGGGGTAGCTCACACCTGTAATCCTAGCACCTGGGGATTCCCTAAGCTCAGAAGTTCAAGATCAGCCTAAGCAAGAGCAAAACCACCCTCCCCCACTCCAGTCTCTAAAAATAGCTTGGCCTTGTTAAAGGCTCCTGTAGTCCCAGCTACTTGCGAGGCCAAGGGCAAGAGTTTGAGGTTGCTGTGAGCTATGACACCACCAAACTCTACTGAGGCCACCAAAGAAAGAGACTGTCTCAAAAAAAAAAAAAAGAAAGAAAGAAAGAAAAAGAGATAAAGAAAAAAAATTATTCCTCAAATTCAGACTTTTTTTTTTTTTTTTACAGTTTTTGGCCTGGGCCTGGTTTGAACCCACGAACTCCGGTATATGGGGCCAGCACCCTACTCCTTTGAGCCACAGGCACTGCCCCAGATTCAGACTTTTACATACCATTGCCTCCTGAACAGCCCACAGACACCCTCAAAACCTACAAAACTGGGCTCATTTTCTTATGAGGTTCCCTTCCACCCCCAAACCTGCTTTTTCTTCTTGTGTATTTTCTGTACCAGTTAATGATTTTCATTCTCAGTACCCAAATCAGGAATTAACAACTCCTCTTTCCCCATCCCTTAAATCTCAAATCTATCCTTCTAAATCTACAGTACCACTTACTGCCTTAATTCAGGAAATAATCATTTCTCACTTAACCACAAAACCCTCTTAACCATTATCCTCACTTCAGAATTCCCATCCACAAGAGCCATCCTACAAAGTGCTACAAATAATCTCTTTACGAAAAAACATTTTACCATTAAAACTTCTTGTTTTAAATCCTTTACTACCCACAGATCTAGCTCAACATCCTTTTCAGTGCAGACAAAACCCCAACAGATCTATTACTCAAAAAAAAACCCACAACATTTGCCACTTTCCAAACACATATTTTCAGCTGGGCATGGTGGCTCTCCCTATAATCTAGCTACTTGGGTGGGTAAGGCATGAGACTTGCTTGAGTACAGGAGTTCCAGATTATAGTGAGGTATGATCGTGCCACTGCAATCCAGCCTGGCTGACAGACTGAGATACTTCAATTAATTAAAAATATAAAAAATAGGGCAGTGCCTGTGGCTCAGAGGAGTAGGGTGCTGGCCCCATATGCCAGAGGTGGTGGGTTCAAACCGGGCCCTAGCCAAAAACCACAAAAAAATAAAATAAATAAAAAATATAACTATTTTATGATATAGTAATCCTACTTTTGGGTCTATTTCCAAAGGAAATAAAATCACTATCTCAAAGAAAAAACAGAAAATACATTTTCAGTAAAGAACTAGGCTAAAGGAAATTGACAAATGACTGATAAGGAAACACATTGTTAATTACACCAGGGTTTGGCACACTGCAACCCACAGGCCAAATCCAGGCCATCAAAGTTTTATTGGATCACAATCATACCCATTCACTTACACTACAATGGAAGAGTTAGGTAAGTAGTTCCAGTAGTAATGGTATGGTCTGCAGAGCCTAAAATACTATCTGGTTCTTTTTAGACAAAGTTTGGCTAATTTACACAACTCAAAAAGAGATCAGGGTATGTGTTTGAATGTAACCACTGTGAAAGGAAATAATCTGTACAATTCGAGTATGCATCGGTAATACAAAGTGGTAAGCAGTAACAAATATTTGTTGAATTTATATATGCTAGAAATGAACCATTAAACCCTAGGGAAAAAAAGTAGGAGCTGCTAATTAACAGTCTATCACTTACATTAAAAAATTAAGTAAATACAAATGTTTGTGATGCATTTAAATAATTAACAACACAAGTTAGAAGATGAACAGCATTTGTGACCACAAATTCAACATGCACCATGTGAAACTGATGCCAACAACCAAAATACTTTTTTCCTTTTAGTAAAAGAACTTCCTGGGCATATGGCCAATGATCTGGGATCCCTGACAGCTAAATGTGGCCTGTGACTAAATGCTGGCCAGCAGGATATAGCCTAAGTACATATGCAATTTCCAGAGCATGCCTTTATGTAGTGTAAGAAAGTGGTCTGCCCTCTACTTCCTCTTTCTCTCCTTTGAAGGCTGAAACAGAGTGGTAAAGAGCCAGACTCAACCACACATCTGTAACAACAGAAGGAATGGCAAAACGTAAGGACAGAAGGAAATGAGGATGTCATCATGGAATACAGGTGCTTAACCCTGGACTGCTACATAAGAGAGAAACTTATTTTGTTCTAGCTCCTGTCTCTTTATTCTAGTTACTGTCTCTTTTGTTCTAGCTACTATATCCAGTCTCTTTATTATGATGGTTTTGTTATATCTTATATACTTTGTACTAAGGAAGGCAATACTCTGCATTGCATAGAGAACATCTGGAATATTATCTCCTTATCTGGGCTAGAAAATATCTACAACTAAAGCACACGCAAAAGTGAACCATTGTGACCAACACATATCAGAGAAGTGTATAAGAAATTTAAAGTATTTCAAAAGTACTTGACTATAGAAAAGATTAAAGGGAGTACACAACGGTCTTCAAATACTTAGAGGCTAATCACAGAGAATGAATTTACATAACCTTAAAGAACAGAAAAACAGGTTTTATTGGGGGGCCTAACAGAGCCACACACAAACCCTTCCCCCCCCCCTTCCTCCTAAGACAAAGACAAGGTGGCTCTAGCTAGCCCACCCTGAGAAGTCCATGCCAAAATACCGTTTCCAGGCAAGCTATGGAATGTGCCCATCCTAGTCTCTAACTGCCCCTCCGCCGCCACCAGGGGTGCAGACACCACCTTTGCACTGCCCTGGCGGGTCACCCTCCCCTTTTCAATAAACCTGGCCTGAACATTTCTGCTGCAGCCTTGTCTCTGGGTGCCACCTTTTATACCTGTCATATGGTGCTAAAGATCCAGTACTGGTGGCTGACTAGAGGCTGACTGCTGGCCTCCCTAGTCACCCCAGTTTTCTCAGCTGTGCCCAGGCAGACTCTGCTGACCCACCTGTTGGACAGTCCTAGAGGATTTCACCCCAACTACCATTCAAATGTGATTAAGGCCTCTAAATACTTCAAACAGCACCCTCTTCAGCTCTCTCTGTGCCTCTTGTTCTCACATCCACCTCCTCCTCACTGTTTCTTCACTTACTTGTTTGTTCACATCTAAGTAGAGGATTTTGCCCTAGTGCTGTACTCTCTTCTGGGCTCCAGGGCCTCAAATCATTTCATTTTTGTTTTTTGCTTTAAGCCCAATGCTAGACCCTCTTTTAAGCTTTTAAGGTACCAGGGACCCTAAGTTCTCTGAGAAAAAATAGAAACACCTGACCTTTCTTCATTGTTCACTCCTGATTTTTGGGAAACAAGGAACATCTTCTTTTCTGGCCAGGTAAGGGAAGGACATCAGAGACATGAGAGCTGGCTGTTCTACCTCCCTCAACAGAGACACCCTAGGGGTGTCTCCTTCAACCCCAATACAAATTAGAAATGGGACCTTTAATTTCAGTGTCTTGAAAAACTTAAATAATTTCATCCAAAAACAAAAATAAGGCAGATGGAACAAAATCCCTTATCTTTAGGCTTTTCTTCCCCTCTGCTCTTACCCCTTCCTATACAAATGGTTGCTAGAACACCTTCCTTTCTATCTTTCCTGGTCTTCCTCCTTATCTTCCCTCCTCCTACCATTCCTCTACCTCCTAATCTGCCCGCAGAGCCTCAAGGCCCTCTGTTCACCCCATCCCTCTTCCCTGCACTTCTCACAGCTTCCTCCCCTCACCCGACAGGACAGCGTGTCCCCCACCCCCCAATGACGAAGCTGTAAACTCCCCACAGCTCAGGTGGAGGAGCCAGGAAGCCAACCAAGCATGCTCCCTGGGTGGGGCATGCTCACAGATGGGGCAGGGTGGGGCAGGCTCACTGATGGCGCAGATCCCTTGGCCCCCCACTGGGGTTCACGAACTTCTCAGCCAGCCCCACAGCTGGCTTTCCTCCACCCAGCCAGCTCCCCTCATCCCAGCCATGGACTTCACCCCCCTCACCAAATTCCCTCTACCCACAGGCTTTAGATGGAGAAAGGATAAAGAGTAAAAATGGAACTGACAGCAGAAGTTTTTAAATAGTGGTTGCCACTTAAAAACTTCTCCAGAAGCCTAGGCGCAGTGGCTCACCTGTAATCCCAGCACTCTGGGAGGCCCAGGCGGATGGACTGCTTGAGCTCATGGGTTCGAGACCAGCCTGAGCCAGAGCGAGACCCCCATCTCTACTAAAAAATACAAAAAACTGAGGCAAGAAGATCACTTGAGCCCAAGAGTTGTAGGTTGTTGTGAGCTATGATGTCACCATGGCACTCTACCCAGGGCAACACTTGAGACTTTGTCTCAAAAAAAAAAAAAAAAATTCTCCAGAGATAGTTACTCAGAAGGCCCAAGTGAGACAACCATGCCCTTCTACAGAACAAAGCCTCTGACTCTGAGTTCCGAAAATTAGGTGCCCCCAAAGGCATCTTTTGATAAAACCCTGGAACTGTGTCTTCTCAATAAAGGAGAAAAGCAGGAAAAAGGAGAGCATAATCACCTTAAAAGGGGAGATCATATTCACCTTCTGGAAACAGTGGTCCCCTAAATCAATGTAGGAATGGCTTTCAACTGACCAACAAGTCCAACTTGAAAATGGGCTCAACTTCATCACACCAGAATGGCCTTAAGTAAATTACTCTCTAACATAGGTAAGTAAATTAATTCTAATAATAGTGAAGCCACATCCTCCAGTCTTCCTAAATTTTAAAGACCTCTATATCTCCTATCTCCATCTTAAAATTAAAACATAAAGTACACCCCATTTTATGTATTCCAAAGTTTCTGAGTTCTCTGGAAGATAGTTATCCTGAGGACAACTACAACCCTATCCAGCCAGAAGCAATTTTGGAAGACATACCATTGTCCCCATCACCCTTTTTAACAGAAGTTGGGAATGTTGGGGGGGCCTAAATCATCCATGTGCACAAACTCTTTCCCCTTCTCCTCCTCTGACTCTCATCCTAAGACAAAGACCCAAAGGATCTATCTAGCCCAGCCCCTGAGAAGTTCACGCCAAAAGACCCTAATTTTTCAGGCAAGCTGTGGAATTTACCCATCCCCTATAGCCCCACATAAAAGGGGTCTAACTGCCCCTGGGTGCAAAAGCCACCTCTGCACTGCCCAGGCATGTCACCCTCCCCTTTTCAATAAACCTGGCTGAACATCTCTGCTGTGGCCTCACCTCTGGGCGCCACCATTGACACTTTCCAGGTATTGTTCACTTAATACTAATTTATTGTACAGTGGTATGTTGCTTAACAGTGGGGATATGTTCTGAGAAATGTGTCATTAGGTGCTAGACTACAAACCTAAAAAGCATGTTATTGTATTGAACATGCAGACAACTGGAACATAATGTAAGTATTTATGTTTCTAAACAGAAAAGTGACAATAAAAATAGTTTTAAAAAAATTAAAAACAGCATATCTATAAAGGATACTTACCATGAATAATGCTTCCAGGCCTGAAAGTTGCTCTGGTTGAGTCAAGGAGTGACTGGTGAATGAATGTGAAGGCCTAGGACAGCACTATACACTACTGTAGACTTTATGAACACTGTACGCTCAGGCTACACCAAATTTATTTTTTAAAAAAGATTTCCTTTCTTTAATAATAAATTAACCTGGCTGGGCACAGTAGCTCATGCCTGGCCTAGCACTCTGGGAGGCCAAAACAGGAGGATCACTTCAGCTCAGGAGTTCAAGACCCACCTAAGCAAGAACCAGACCCCATCTCTACTAAAAACAGAAACTTTCACCAAGCATTGTGGCTGTAGTCACAGCTCAGGAGGCTGAGGCAAGAGGCTTGCTTGAACCCAGGAGTTTGAGGTTGCTGTGAGCTAGGCTGACTCCCTGGCACTCCCACCTGGACAACAGAGTGAGACTGTCAAAATTTAAAAGATAATAATAATAAATTAAATGTATCTTGCTGTAACTTTTTTACTTTATAGCTTTCTAATTTTTTTTTAACTTTCTGAATCTTTTCTAATAACATTAGCTTAAACTCAAACATGCTGCACAGCTGTCTAAAAATATTTTTTCTTTATATCTTTGTTACTATTAAAATTTCTGTGTTACTTCTTACACCTTGTTAAAACCTAAGACACAAACATACACATAAGCTAGGTCTACACAGGATCAGGACCATCAATATTACTATCTTCCATCTCTACATCATTTCCCACTGCAAAGTCTTCAGGGGCAGTGAACATGAATGAAGCCATTTCTCCCACCACAGTAACTATGCCTTCTTTTAGAATACCTCCAGAAGGATCCGCCTCAGGCTGTTTACAGGCAACTTTTTTTTTTTTTTTGGAGACAGAGTCTCACTATGTCGCCCTCAGAAGAGTGCTCTGGCATCACAGCTCACAGCAACCTCCAACTCCTGGGCTTAAGCAATTCCCTTGCCTCAGCCTCCCAGGTAGCTGGGACTATAGGTGCCTGCCACAACGCCTAGCTATTTTTGTTGCTGTTGTAGTGGTCATTGTCGTTTGGCAGGCCTGGGCCGGGTTTGAACCCGCCAACCCAGGTGTATATGGTTGGCGCCTAGCCACCAAGCCTACAGTTAACATTTTTATAAGCAAAAGGAACATACTCTATACCAGCAATAAACAGTATAATAAATACTAGGTGACAGGAATTTTTCAGCTCCATTACAATCTTATGGGACCAGTGTCATATACAGGGTACTTCATTAAATGAAACATTCTAATGCAGCATATGATCTTATGTTACAGTGCCCAGGTACAGTCCTCAACATAGACATAGCAGAACAAACTTATTCCTGGGCACTAGAGACTTACAGTCTAGTAGGGAGAGGAAGACCCAAAACTAAATAAATACAGTAGAACCCCTCTAAGATGACCATTCACGATTCAAAGGACTGTTGTTAAAATGGTCAACATAAGGAGCAGGTCTACTGTACTAATATATACATGTACTTTTTTGTGCAGCTTTTATTAAAGAAAATTATACAAAATCATAATCAAAACAGTAAAACCATATATACAGTATCATACAAAAATCAATGTTTACTTTTTTCTCATGGTTCAATCATTCTTTCTGAAAAAAAGAGTCAATCTCAGTCTGTTTCCTATTCTTATTATAAACTTCAGTGGAGAAAGTACTCTCAATACTGGCTATCCCACTCAGCACACCTGGGCATTTTTCCATAGCAAATAACTCCAACTACATTATCAGATGCCTAATATACTCTTTTTTGGAATCTGCAATTTCTGTGTCATCCTCACTTGTTTGTTCCACTCCAATAGCTGCTTCATGCACTGCTAGGCTGGTCTGTACTTAGATCAATATCTCTTGGAAAATTGCTTCTGGGTCAGTTTCATAAAAAGTTGCTGCATCATCATCCAGTGCAACAAAAATTTTCAAAATCTGCTCCTTCAAATTCTGCAATGGGAGATAGAGAGTCCTACTCTTGGGTTATGACAAATCCAACTGTCTGTAAACACTTCTGTATTGGTTCTGGCTGAACTTCATTCAAAGCAGAATTGATCCAGAGGACCTCCAGAGCAATAACTGATGCAGCGGATAAGATTGCTTCTATAGGTGGACCACACACAGGTTTGTGTTTTTTGTTTGTTTTTTAGAGACAGAGTCTCACTTTATCACCCATGGTAGAGTGCAACTGCATCACAGCTCACAGCAACCTCCAGTTCTTGGACTTAAGTGATTCACTTGACTCAGCCTCCCGAGCAGCTGAGACTATAGGCACACACCACAACTCCCGGCTACAGGTTTGTGTTTTAGTAATGATCCACTGCAGGAGCTGGGCTAAGTGATGCATTTTAAATGTTCTTTTTGTTTGCTTTTTGTTTTTATTGAGACAGAATCTCACTTTGTCACCCTCAGTAGAGTGTCATGGCATCATAGCTCACAGCAATCTCAAACTCTTGGAGTTAAGCGATTCTCTTGCCTCAGCCTCCCGAGTAGCTGGGACTATAGGCACTTACCACAATGCCCAGCTATTTTTGTTTGTTTAGCAGGACTGGGCCAGGTTGGAACCCACCAGCCCCAGAGCATGTGGCCAGTGCCCTAACCACTGACCTACAGGCACCCAGACACATTTTAAATGTTTTAATGATGCCTTGGTCAAGATGTTGCCTTTTTCACGTCTTGTCTGGAGGCAGAAATTTGTTTTGTATTTTTTTAATTTCAAATTATGAGAGTATAGAAGATTCAGTTACAATGTTTACACTTGTTAGGTAAAGTCCAAGTTGTAGTTGTGTCCCTCCATCAAAAGGTGTGCCATTATACCCTTACATTGTGCCTGAGGTGAGAGCACCTCCTCCTCCTTCCCTCTTCTCCCCCACTTGAGGTAGTGTTTTTCTCTTCTGTCAGTACTTGTTCATCTACTGGTTTCATATTAGTATTGAGTACACTGAATACTTGCCTTTGCATTCTTGTGATACTTTACCATGGAGAATATTCATGGAAAATATTCATTGAGGGTAGCCAGGAACCTTCAATTTTTCTTCATTTCTCAGTCAATATCCCTTACCCACCCCTCCAGCAGGGCACCAGTCATATGTGCACATTGTTTTGATTTCCAAGTGATGGGGAAGTCTTCAGGCGTTAGGTTCTTGAACACACATGGCTTTGCTGATTTACCAAATCACCAAAGACTTTAGTTTCTTTTTAGTTGAGCTAGTCAAAGCAGAACTGTGAAACATTCTTTGTTAAGTTTTCCACTCTTACATTTGTCAAGGCTCCTATCAAACGTCACCTTGAAAAAGAGCCTGCACTCATTAGCGTTAAAGATGTTATCTGTGAAGCCTCTGGTTAAGTCTGGGAACTTTTTGATGAACTCTTCCACACCTTCCACTGGAAACTGACTCACCACATAAAATTTTTTGGGAGACCTCATGTCCCAGTTTAAATTTCTCAAGCCAAATTACTTGATCCTTAAAAATCTGCCATCCTGGATTACTTGATACTTGATTACTTGATATAAATTGCTTGATGCTTGAAAATCTGCCATCCCCTCCTCCCCCTCAAGACAGAGTTTCACTTTGTCACCATTGGTAGAGTGCCCCCGCATCATAACTAACAGCAACCTCAAACTCTTGGGCTCAAGCAATTTTTTTTAAGACAGAGTCTCACTCTGTCGCCCTTGGTAGAGTGCCACAGCATCACAGCTCACAGCAACCTCCAACTCTTGGGTTCAAGCAATTCTCTTGCCTCAGCCCCCCAAGTAGCTGGAACTACAGGTGCTTGCCACAATGCCTGGCTATTTTTAGAGGGGAGGTCTCACTTTGGCTCAGGCTGGTTTCAAACCTGTAAGCTAGGCAACCCACCCACCTCGGCCTCCCCGGGTAAGCCACTATCCCAGATTTCTTTTCTTTTTCTTTTTCTTTTTTTTTTTTTTGAGACAGAGTCTCAGTATGTCGCCCTTGCATTACAGTGCACAGCAACCTCAAACTCTTGGACTTAAGCAATTCTCTTGCCCCAGCCTCCCAAGTAGCTGGGACTACAAGTGCTGCCCATGCACCCAGCTATTTTTTGTTGTTGTTGTTGTTGTTATTGTTGTTTTTAGCAGGCCCGGACTGGGTTCAAACCCGCCAGCCCTGGTGTATGTGGCTGATGCCTAACCACTGAGTAATGGGTGCCAGGCCACCATCCCAGATTTTTTAGCAACTTCTTGGATCCTCATCCCAGAGATTCAGGCATTAACTGTCTTCATTTGTTCAAATCAGCTTAACATGGCTTCACTGACTTCATCATGGAAAGTTTTCCTCTTTTTCTGCTGTAGGTCTCCATTTTCCTTACCATATCTCTCCAAGTATTCATGTTTACATTTGGATATTACTGTGATCTTGCTAACACAAACATGTTCCACTGTCTATCTGTGGATGCTGCTTTCCCGAACATATGGAAGATCAACCTTTTCCTTCAATGTCAGCTCTCTGAATTCTTTCCTTTGGGCCATGATGTCTTCATTAACTGTAAAATTTTTAAGTAACTGTGAGATGTACCTGCAATTTAGACCAGTCCTTCATGTTGAAAAAATCTTCTGCAACATGTGATAAATATGAAATTGGGGCTGCTCTAACACATGGTAATAATAAAACATGTAAAAAGAACTTAAGCTAATGAAAAATAATACAACTAAAAAGAAAAGCTCACACCTTCTAGCCCCTGGTATAGCATGGACTGAACTGGTCCAGTTACACAGGGTAAATTAATAATGTGTGACCAAGTGGCCAAGAGAGAACTTAAAGGTGGTCATAAAGAGGTCCATCTCCCACTGAGTACATGTGATGCATTTCCAGTCTATGAAAATTAGGTCAACTTAAGGAGGTGGTCAATTATAGAATTAAATTCTACTGTATTTAATTATAAACTGTAGTATCTTCAGAATGAAATGTATATGACACTATGAAAGAAACAGGTGATACTGATCCAGGGGATAATGAGTCCCTTCTAAGAAGTAACACTGAGCTAATCTGAAGAAAAAGTTCAGAGGCAAGCAAAATCTCTGTCCTTTCCAAGGTCTAATAGAAATCTAATGATATAATTAAAAAAAAAAAAAAGAAATCTAATTATATTAAACGCAGAAAATAGAAGAGAAAAATAAAGAGTCTTGAGACTAGAGAAATAAGCTGTGGCCAGATTATGGAGAGACTTGAAGAACACATTAAGGATCTGGAGAGGCAGTGCCTGTGGCTCAAAGGAGTAGGGCACTGGCCCCCCATATGCTGGAGGTTATGGGTTCAAACCCAGCCCTGGCCAAAAACTGAAAAAAAAAAAAAAAAAAAGGATCTGGAGACATCACAGAAGGGTCTGAAGAAAAGGAAAATTATCCAATTTGCCTTTGTTGTTGATGATTTAGTTTTCTCAGAGGGGCACAAAAAGAGATCAGTTAACAGGGTTTTTTTAATATTCCAAATAAGAAATGATATATGATAGGCTAAGCTAACAGCATGATTGATTGATTGACTGATTGATTTATTGATTGATTTGCAAAGCGGTCTCACTATGTTGCCCAGGCAGATCTCAAATTGCTGGCCTCCACTGATCCTCCAACCTTTGCCTCCTGAGTAGGCTAGGGATACAAGCATGATCCACCATGCCTGGCTCTGATTTTTAAAAGGTAGAAGAAAAGAGACAGATTTGAGAAATACCCAGGAGATAAAAACTGTCAAGAGTTGGACAAAGAGGCTCGGCGCCTGTGGCTCAACCGGCTAAGGCGCTAGCCACATACACCTAAGGTGGCGGGTTCGAATCCTCACCCCGGCCCGCCAAACAACAATGATGGCTGCAACCAAAAAATGGCCAGGTGCTGTGGTGGGCACCTGTGGTCCCAGCTACTTGGGAGGCGGAGGCAGGAGACTGGCTTGAGCCCAAGGAGTTGGAGGTTGCTATGAGGTGTGATGCCATGGCACTCTACCCAGGGGGATAGCTTGAGGCTCCGTCTCAAAAAAAAAAAAAAAGAATGAACGAATCATTGCTCACGCCTGTGATCCTAGCCCTCTGGGAGGCCGAGGAGGGAGGATGGCTTGAGCTCAGGAGCTCAAGACTAGCCTAAGCAAGAGTGAGATTCTGTCTCTACTAAAAAAAAAAAAAAAAAAAAGAGTTGGACAAAGATATGAATAGACAAAAAATAGGAATATCAAAGATGACTACCAGGCTCTGTAGTTTGCAAACACACACAAAAAAACTACATTCTCTTCTGGAAGAGAATCAGGTTTGGGTGGTGAAATGACAAATTCTGTTTTGGCTCAGCACCTGTGGCTCAAGTGGCTAAGGCGCCAGCCACATACACCTAAGGTGGCAGATTAGAATCCAGCCCAGGCCC
>CAUYQV010061436.1:0-10607 GCA_963574575.1 Galagoides demidoff
AGTTGAATGAGGCTGGAGCCAGGAGTGGGAAGTGAAGACACAGAGCAGGAGAAGAGGCAGAAGGGAACAGATCATGGGAAGCCGCACAGACTTGCAGGTAAAAGTTTGGTGTCTCTTTTAAGGCACTGGGAGGCTTTGACATAGTTATTAGCCAAAATGTAAGATAATACGCATTCCTTTTTATTTTTTTTATTTATTTTTATTTATTTATTTTTATTTTTTTGAGATGGAGCCTCAAGCTATCCCCCTGGGTAGAGTGCCATGGCATCACAGCTCATAGCAACCTCCAACTCCTGGGCTCAAGTGAGTCTCCTGCCTCTGCCTCCCAAGTAGCTGGGACCACAGGCGCCCACAACGCCCAGCTATTTTTTTTTTTGGTTGCAGCCATCATTGTTGTTTGGCGGGCCCGGGCTGGGGATTCGAACTCGTCACCTTAGGTGTACGTGGCTAGTGCCTTAGCAGATTGAGCCACAGGCGCCGAGCCAATTTTTAAATTTTTTATAGACAAGATCTTGCTATGTTGCATAGGCTGGTCTCAAACTCCCAGCCTCAACAATCTTCCCACCTCACTTGGCCTCTGTAGGCAATTTTGATTGTTACAATGGGGGATACTACTGAGTCCAGTGGGCAGGGCTCAGGAATGTTGCTGGGCACTCCATGTGCACAGGACAGCCTCACTGCAGGGACTATGATTCAGCCCCAAATGTGAATGGTGCCCACATTCAGGCTAGACCTATAGGAACCTCAGTCCCTTCCCTCTAATGCAGCGTTTTTAACCTGTGGGTCACGAACCCCCCCCCCTGTTTAAGAGTCTTACTTTATCACCCTCAGTAGAGTGCCATGGCATCACACAGCTCACAGTAACCTCCAACTCCTGGGCTTAGGCAATTCTCTTGCCTCAGCCTCTGGAGTAGCTGGGACTACAGATACTTGTCACAACGCCCAGCTGTTTTTTTTGTTGTTGTTACAGTTTGGCCAGGGCTGCATTTAAACCAGCCACTGTATGAGGCTGGTGCTCCACCTACTGAGCAACTGGTACTGCCCAGGTCGTGACCCCTTTTTATCAATGAAAATACATTGTGGCATTAGGAAGGTTGAGAACCACTGCTCTAATGGGACACCTGAGACTTCCAGGCCCAGCCCACAGAAACAGAAATGGGCTTGGTGATACAGCCTCACCTGTGACACTTAGCAAAGATGTTGTATAGGACATCTCCCAAACTTCAATTTGGTATTAGGAACTCCTGTTTTAATCAGATTCTCGTTCCAGAGGTCTAGGCTGCAGCTGTAAGCTCTCAGATGCTGCTGTTGGCCTGGGACCCATACTTTGAAGTGAGGGCATGGTCCACTACAGGCTGCCTTTCCACTGGGTATAGAACAAAATGACACTCTGAAGCCTGCCACTGTGCAGAGTTCTAGACCATGCACTGTTTCATTGCATAGTGAATACACACGGCTACCTCTGAAATATGCCTGCCAAGAGGGCCCTGGCATGCACACTCCACAGTGGTTCACTGCAAAACACCTGTCTGCAAAGCAGTCTTCCTGCCACTAGAAGGCAGGTGTGGCAGTTTCCTGAGAATTTCTTCCATCCCTAAGACTAGAGAAGCTGTAGAGGGTGGAGGCTGCTCTCCTCTGGACTCCAAAAACTGCTGGAAAGATGGGCTTCAATATGTACACAAGTACTGGCTTGAGCAGGTCCCAGCAGCTAATCATGTGACAACTAGCCAGTGAAGAGCTGTCCCAGTAGATGTCATCACAGGTATAAGAGCAGGATAGGATAGGCGGGGCTGAGATACTGGGTGGGCACAGGACCTCCTAAAAACAGGAGAAATATTCTGTCTGGCCCCATCCCCACTGAGCTCGGCCTGGCACTACCCTGACTAGGGTGTGTGTATTGCCTATGAGGAGCTGCCAGCTGAGCCTTGTGGGGCTGCAGGGCCTTCCCCACTCCTGCAAGCCCAGGCCCCTCAGATAGGCAACAGGCTGAGGGCGCCTCCTGCCAAAGCAGCCCTGGCAGGCTCAGGGGAGCCTGGAACTATCTACTGCCCCAAAGTGCCAGGCCAGGTATTGCCGTGCCCTTGCCTTCTCTAGCCCCACTAGCTCTGCATGCATACCTGCCACCTAGCTGTAACTAAGAAAGATCCTGATGTGAAACAGGGAAGACTTAAGGCAGCTGTGGGCCCTGCTTACTCATGTGTGTGTGTGTGGGGGGTCAGACCTGTCCAGCCTGGTGAGGGTAGGGGTCAGTGGACAGAAGCTGGAACCTGGGAACACAGGCCACAAATTAACTTCATGGCAAAAACTTCAGGTAGTCAGAAGATTCCAGAGAATGCTATAGTTAGAAAGACAGCAGGCAACAGTGTATAGCTAGGGAGGCCAGGCCTGTTGGGAGCAAAGCCTAGAGTACAAGGCAAGACCACAGAGCCTGGTGGTGGTTTGGAATTCTTTCTTCTCTTTTGTTAAAAGGGGGAAAGGAAATGGACATGGGTACGCTGGGCTCTAGGGGTGACATGCAGGCAGCCCCAGCAGACAGGTGCTGGGGGTGGGTTGGAAAGTCATGGAGTTTACCATGATCCTTTTGTTGGCAGGCACAGCAACACTGGCTGCTGAAGGGGTAGGTGAGGCAGGGCCCTGGGAGTGGCAGTGGGTGAGGGGTCTGGGGCTCACTCTAACATGCAAAGTCCAGCTGCCCCATGTGCTAGGTTGCTTTTTGAAGAGCAATGTACATATAAATACACAGACACAGCTACACGCACACATGCGGAGAGCTCTGTACCCCCAAGGGTGGGGATCTGGGCCTGCTGGCCCCCACGGAGCTCCAAGTCAGGAGCCAATTGTCTCCACAGGGCAATTCCTGCAGTACCCCCTAATCTGGGGCAGGACGGGGCAGATGAGTCCTTGAGGGAAGGCTGTTTGGCCTCTGAAGTTCTGTCCACCAGACACCCAAACCATTTTGAACCAAATCCAAGCGTGCTGGGTGCCACGTGCCTGTGTCCATAACTTGCGTTCGTGCAGCCGTGCATGCTGGCACAAGACATGACCCTGCTTGGCTAGAGTCCTGTCTTTTCCCTCCAGGTCTCTGGGGAGTAAGGGGTGCAGACAGAGAAGGGGTGAAGGGGCCCGTGGAGATGTCCTCTCCCCCGCCCCACGGGGTCCTGGCCTCCGGGAGGGGGGAGGGGCCTCTCTTATCTCTCTGCCTCCATGGCAGGGTGGGCCCTCGGTTCTGAGGCAGCTTGTTGAGGAGCCAGGGGTGGCCAGTCTGAAGCCGGGGAAGAGGGTGCTGGAGTCCACAGGGGTGGCTGTGGCTGGTGGTGCTGTGGGCCCCCTGGGGGCGAGGCCGCAGTTGGCCAGCTGGGTGTCGAGAAGCTGCCGGTGGCAGCATGGGGGAAGTGCGGTGGAGGTGAGGTGGCTGTTGCGGCCATTGGGCTGCCACTGCTGCCACCGTGGAAGCTCTCAGAGGCCTTGAGACGAGAGAACATGGTGAGGGCATCAGGGAAGTTGGGGGGCGTGGCAGGGGTATTGGCAGGAGTGCACATCTGTGGGGGAAAAATGAAGAGGAGTGAGCACCCTTTCTGTGAGGGCCCCCTCAGGACCTCCACTGCCTCCAGAAAGGAGACACATGGCCAGGCCATGGTTAAAAAGACTGTCCCTTTCCCAGATGCCACTGGAGTAGCATCCTGGCCCCACCAGCTGGTCCTCCACCCAAGGGCTTGCAGAGCTGACCCAATCCCTTGGATCCAGGCGCACATCCAGGTGCAGGCCTCTGGGGCCATCAGGCTTTGCCAGCACTCCCCATTTCCCATGGGAAAGTGGTGCAGGTGGAACTGAATCCAGGACACCCACCTCCGTGTGTACCAGTGCCCTCCATCTGGGCCACCGCTGCTGCACTCTGAACTGCCTCAGTCTCCGCCCACCCTGCCCAGAACTAGGGCCCCAGGAGACACTTACCATCTGGTGGTGGTGGTGGCTGTAGGGGATGTTGGTCTCCTGGAAAAAGGCGCTGAGGGCTGTCTGCAGGAAGAAAAGCTTGTGCTTACCATCCAGGACCCCACCATCCCTGCAGCTGCCCCAGTTCCCAGGCTCTTCTGGGGGCGGGCAACCCCAGCCTGACCAACAAGTGGGGTTGAGGCCCAGTGGTGTGCCAGGGCACTCAAGGCAGCTTCAGATGGGCAATAAAGAGACCCTCATAACACCACTTGCCACCTGCCAGCCAAATACCAACAGCTTGCCGAGCCTACCCCTTGTGCATACCTGGCATTGTCACCATGAGAGAGAGGATCTAAGCCTTTGATTCTGCAGTCTAACCTAGCTCTGTCACCAACTTGGTGGGTGAAAGTCCTAATGCTTCTCAGAACCTCGGTTTTCTCATCTGTGAAGCAAGAGAATATCAAGGAAGGAGTCCAAGCCTGTAGGGTATAGACCTACTGGGTGCTTCCAGGTTCCCCTCCTTTGCTACAGTGACCTCCTAAAACCACCACATTCCAGCCAAGAGAACCTAGAATTAAGCAGGAGTGCCTAGGTCTTCCACTCATTTACCCAAGCCTCTGGTGTAATGTGCTCAATATGGTGGAAGAAGAGGGCAGCTCCTGGACTAAGCCCCTACCCCATGTGTATCTACCACTGCAGCATTCCCAGGCCACCTGCTGCTGGCTGCACCATAATGGCCACGTGATACCCCACTGTCTCCTTCCACATTGCTGCCACAGGCCACACTGAGCAAGGTGCCCACATGAAGCTGGGCTCCATCAAATGGGAGCATTTATCATCATCATTAACACCAGAGCAGGGACTAGCATCATCTGTTTTACAGATAGGGAAACTGAGGGACAAAGTGACTTGCTTTGGATCACTGGTCAGCAAAAGGCAGAGGTGGGGTTAGGACCTCATACTGTAACTCCAGGCAGAGCCCTCAGACCAGCCCACCTAAGGTAGGAAAGGGGATGATACTGGCATTTGTTGTGTCCTTGATCAGCCCCTACAGAGGGGAGGTTGAAGGAAATAAGGTTGCTCTTGTAAAAATGCTAGGTGAGGGAGCCCCTGCAAGTGTGCGAGGGGTCCTTGAAACCCTGCCAAGTGTCAGGCTCAGCCTTGCAGCTCAGAGAAGCTGCTGAACCCCCAGCCCAACTGCCCAGTATCACCTTGATTTCCTAGCCCCTCGCCCACCCCAACACACGCAGAAATCCTCCAAGGGGCTCAGGGTTTTCCCTCAGATTTTTTTTTTTTTAAAGTAAACTCAAATGAATTATTCTGGGAATTTCCTGATGAAGACACCCTACCTGGCTATCCCCAGACTGGTGTGGGTGCTCAAACATGGGGGCTGGTGTCTTAAGGGCCTCCCTGACTCTAAGACCTTCCAGTAGCATACTGCGGCCCCCAGCCCAGGATCACTCTGCAAACCCTAACCCAGCGGCCCCATGCTCCAGACCCTTCCCTCTGTGAGTTCTCCACAAAGAAACATCTGCCCCACTAGACAGAAGCCCCTCCCCTTGCAGCCTCCTGCCCCCATTAGCACCTGAATCACAGATAATGTGACCCAGAAACACTGCCTGCCAGCTGGCAGGAAAGCAAAGAGGAGGCTGGGGTAATAGTGAGGAACCCCTCTCCAACTCCCATGCAAAGGACTGAGGTACAGGCACCTTATGAGCTGAAACCCACCCGAGCCACCCAGGCTAGTTTTCCCCCAGACATTTCAATCTTCAAAGCTTTATTTTATTTTACTTTTAAGAGACAGAGTCTTTCTTTTTTTTTTTTTTTGAGACAGAGCCTCAAGCTATCCCCCTGGGTAGAGTGCCATCACATCACAGCTCATAGCAACCTCCAGCTCCTGGGCTCAAGCGAGTCTCCTGCCTCTGCCTCCCAAGTATCTGGGACCACAGGCGCCCGCCACAACACCTGGCCATTTTTTGGTTGCAGCCATCATTGTTGTTTGGCAGGCCCGGGCTGGGGACTCGAATCTGCCACCTTAGGTGTACATGGCTGGCGCCTTAGCCGACTGAGCCACAGGCGCCGGGCCAAGACAGAGTCTTTCTATTATTCAGGCTGGAGGACAGTATCAAGATCATAGCTCACTGCTGCCTAGAACTTCTGGGCTCAAGTCCTTCTGCCTCAGCCTCCCAAAGTGCTGGAATTACAGGTATGAGCCACTGTGCCCAGCCTAAAGCTGCATTTCAGTTCATCTGCACAGTGTAAGGGATATAGCCTAGGTGCCAGGCTCTGAAGAGGGCTGGGCTTAGTTGCAGGCAGGGCCTACTTCTCACTGGACACCTCCCTGCCCAGCCCTAGGTAGGGAGGGAACCTGTATGTAGCTGTGAGACTCAAGCAAACTGCCATGAATGTGGTTTTGCAAGTTTTGCCACATCTACTCCTTGAAACAAACAGGACTGTTAGGGTTGTGGAGGAGGTGGGGAGCAGGGAGCCCCAGGTAGAGCTGCCTAGGGGAAGGGGGCAGTGAGCCAGAGGTTGACTCACACACTTCAACCCCCCCACCTCCCAGGTAAAGAAGATGAACTGAAGCCAGAGGACAGAGCAGCCTTAAGACTGCCCTGGGGTCAGGGCTCTTGAGATCTCTGAGAGAAGAGGATGGATTCCTCTAGGTGGAAGGGCCACTGTCTCCTCAGTCCGTCCCAAGCTTGGGACATTCTGGCCCCCATCCTGTCCCCAGGGAGTTAAGCCCCAGCCTCTGCCTCCTGGTCCCTCCTGCAGGCCTAAATACCTTCCCTGAGATGACTCCCCATTGGGAAACCAGGATCTTAGGTCCCAAATGGGCACAGAAGCCACCATACCGACGGAGGCTGTAACTCCACAACTGAGAGTCTGACCCCACCCTTAGATACTACTTCGGGGGATATTTCAGGGGTCTATTAATTAAGGAAGGGCCAGACTGCTCCTTGGCAGCACAAGCCATAAGCACTACTGCCTGATGGGTCAGCATAGGCCTGGGGGAGTGGGTGCCAGAAATGAGACAGCCCCACCTCTTGCCCTACCAGCCTGAAAGCCAATGAACTGAGTACACCCTCCCCAGTAGATTCCCCTGTAAGCCCCAGAAGACGGCACCCAGACACACACATGGACTCCCCAGCAGCCTCTGGAGCGGGGTATACAAACGTACATCCCCACGCTGTGGTGTGGGTCCCCCACCATATCACCTACCCCATCGTATTGCACACGAGCAAACTAGGCAAAATAGCCACATGTATACCCGCCGAGCGGACACCAAACGCAGGGACAGACTGCGTGATCACACCCGCGCCGACATGCCCACACGTACACAACCCCGTGAGCCCCGCTGACGCCGCAGCGCGGTGCGTGCGTAAATACAAACGCACATGTCCGCGTACGCACCCGCAGCCAGCCACCCCCGGGGCACACTGACCCTCAGACCACACGCACGAACGGCCCCGCCCTCTGCCGAGGCCTGGGGCATCCTCTTTCCGGCTGCCCGCCCGGCGGTCCGTCCGCGGCACCGCCCTGCCCTCGACAGTTACCGGGACAAAAGGGGAGACGAGTCTTGACCGCCGGGGGCTTGGGGCCCCGCGGAGGCGGATAGCATTTCCGCTCCCCAACGCCCGGGCCCACTCGCCTCAAGCTCCCAGGACCCGGATGTCGCTGCGACCCTCGGGAAAGCGGGTCGAGTACGAGGCGGACCCCGAGGGCGCACGGCCGCACGTGTCCAACCCTGCCCGCCTTCGCTCGGACACACGGCGCTGCGGCCCAGTCCCAGCCGGCGACCGCGCACCTCGAACTGCCAGTGGGCCGCCTGCAGCAGCTGTTTCGCCTGGTCGGCCGCGCAGCCTGCCGTCAGCACGAACTGGTTGATCATGACCTGGTGCTTGAGCTCGTCCATGTTCACGGACATGGCGCCGCTGCGCTGCCCCTCCGGCCGCCCTCGCCGCCGCCTCACGCGTCCACCATTAGCGAGCCGGCTCCGGCTAATACAAATATTTACCGTGCGGCTCTGACTCACCCAGCCTCGCCTCGCTCGCGGCCGCCGCGGCATGCTGGGAGATGTAGTCCCGGCGCCCCCGCCGGCGGCGCCAGGCCGAAGCTGGGCGGGAACAACAGCTCAGAGCCTGCGGGGAACCACCGCAGCGTCGCCCTGCGGTGGCTCTGATCGGGACCGGGAGACGAGGGGTCACTGCCCGTGTGTAGGTGCCTAAGCCGGGCCGTGGGCCAAGGCCGGGGACACGAAACCCTCTGTGCATCGCAAGATTCAAGCAGGCGCTCCCTTAGAGCGGGAGCCAAAAGCCTTGAAGCCTTGGCACACGCTAGGCGCCAACAAATACTAGTTCTATGAATAAGTCTGTCCTTCAAAGCTCTGCTCGAAGCCACCGCCTCCAGGAAGCCTTCCGGGTCTCCTTAGCTCAGTCGCGCGTCGCCCAGCCTTGGGGCCCCCTCCCCAGTCCTTGCTCTCGGCCTGTCACACAGTTTGAGGAAGCGATGGCGCCCGAAACAGGGTCCTCGGGGTACAGCTTGCAGCAGCACTGCCGCCTTCCCACACAAAATCTCGTGCTCTTTGGTGGGAAATCCCGGCCTTTAGTGGAGGGCGCCAGGACCCCGCGGAGCCAGTTCCGGAGCGGTCTTGAACTCCCATTCCCAGAATCCCCTGGTTTATTTGCACCGTTTTGTCCTGGGTGACGTCAGCTGAGTGAGGTCACGCCTCGACCAATGGGTAGCCTCAGGGTGTTAGGACCTGGCCATATAAGGTAAACAAAGCTGGCCGGCCAATGAGGCGGCGGCGGGGGCGGGCACTGGGTCCAAGCGGATGGGGGCGCGTCCTGTGGTGGCGGGGGCGGGGCGCTGCGTCTGTGTTTACAACCCCGCACATGTGGCTTCCGGTTGACCTCGCTTCAGAGCTGGGCCGGGCGGGGTTGCTCGGGCTCTGAGTGATCTTGGGCTGGTTCCCTGCGCTCCCGGCTCCAGATTTATTCGTTGAGCCACTATTTATTGAGTACTTACTCTGGGGGGGTTTCTGACTTGGCCTGGGACTTAGAGATAGCAAAACCGGGGGCGGGTAGATTTATGGCTTTGCCTAAGGCTGGGGGCCAAGGGAGCAAACATCTGAAAACCCAAGGACAAATGTAGCATAGCAAATATGGAAAGTGCCCTGAGGAAGCAGGCACAAGCCCTAGGGGTGGGTTAAGGGCCGTTGAAGTGTTTCACTGGATTTCATCTCATCCTTGCATTAAGATCACTGTGACTGGCAGTGTGGGCACCAGATGAGACGGTAGAGATCCAGTCTGCATTAGGCTATGTTCTGGGTGTGTCTGGTTACAGGAAATTGGCTCGAATGAAGGGGAAAGCCCCAAGGTGAGGAGCTGCCTGGCCCTTCTACCCATGCGGTGGGGTGAGGCAGAGGACAGTGGGGTAACTGGTGGACAGGACCTAAACGCCCTGGATTTGGGAAGGTAGGGTCGTGGGGGAGGCGAAGGCATTGTGATAGCTCAGAGGGTTGGGGAGGGGAGGGAGTCAGGTGGCAGGGGAATCCACCTCTGAGGGCTAGAGCTAGGAGCTTGACCTATGGACAGGGAGAGATCACTGTCAGGTGTCTTATCCTGGGTAGAAGCCACCTGACCAGGAGAAATACCGTTTAAGCCTCTTATCAGACTCTGATGGTGCTAAGAGATTGCAGAGCATCATGTACATGAATTAATGTGGGTAAACCTCTCAGCAGAGGATCGGCACACAATAAAGGTAGCTTGTAATTATTCTCATTGAAACTGCATGGGGAGGCGCCTGTGGCTCAAAAGGGTAGGTGCAGGCCCCACATGCTGGAGGTGGCTGTTTCAAACCCAGCCCCTCCCTCCAAAAAAATGCAAAAACAAACAACAACAACAACAATAAAAAATGCCAACACAGCAGGGGACAGTCATATCTGGGTGTCAGTCTTAACTCCACTGTTTAATGATTAAGGTGTTGAGAACCAATGAAGAAGAGCAGGCATCTGGTGGGCCAGCAGGGTATTTTTCTGGTAAGGGAGAATGGGCACTGTCCTGGGAGGTCCCACTGGGGGTTGTTCTTGTTCAGGGAGGCAGGAAATATCTTTACCCTTCTTTCCACCCTCATCCAAGTACCACTTAGATACCTGCCCAAGCTTGCCTAGCCCTGAAGGCATCCTCCCAGGCCAGCAGGCTGGTAGGGGTGAAGCAGATGGGACCAGCAGGGGCAAAGGTCACCCTGCTGGTCTCCACATCTCACCCCCCTCAGGCAACTTTTTTTCCTGGGAGCAACAGGGAAGAAAAAAACAATTTTGTTTTCAACCAAGATCACTGTGGCTGGGAAGTGGACTTTGGATTTCTTAGCAGGATGGGAAGAGACCTGACAGTAGATGGGGGGAGGGAGAGGAGAAGGCATTTCTGGCAGCAACCTTATCTTACCAGACAATAGAGAGGTTAAGAGCTTTGCCGTAGGCTCAGCGCCTGTGGCTCAATCGGCTAAGGTGCCAGCCACGTACACCCAAGGTGGTGGGTTTGAATCCCCAGCCCAGGCCCGCCAAACAACAATGATGGCTGCAACCAAAAAATGGCCAGGCGTTGTGGCGGGCGCCTGTGGTCCCAGCTACTTGGGAGGCAGAGGCAGGAGACTCGCTTGAGCCCAGGAGTTGGAGG
>CAUYQV010061437.1:0-15662 GCA_963574575.1 Galagoides demidoff
AGGGGGAAGTCAGCCTAAGGCAGCTCTCATTATCACTGTCACCAGGGTGTGCTTGTCAAAGAGATACTCACCATGCCAGATTTGGGGGCTCCCCTCTTGTGCAGGTTGGTTACATGGTCACCCAGTTCTTTGATGGATTTCTTTTTTTTTTTTTTTTTTTGAGACGGAGCCTCAAGCTATCTCCCTGGGTAGAGTGCGATGGCATCACAGCTCATAGCAACCTCCAACTCCTGGGCTCAAGCGAGTCTCCTGCGTCCGTCTCCCAAGTAGCTGGGACCATAGGCCAGCCATTTTTTGGTCGCAGCCATCATTGTTGTTTGGCGGGCCCGGACTGGGGATTCGAACCCGCCACCTTAGGTGTACGTGGCTGGCGCCTTAGCCGACTGAGCCACAGGCGCCGAGCCGATGGATTTCACTTGCTCATTCTGGGAACGTGTCTCACTGAAGCCACACGAGTGGGGTCATTTTCGTCAGAGGCCGGTTTGTGCAGTTCCAGTAGTGACTGATTCACACTTTTCCCCAGTTGTAACGCACACTCCATTGCATTCAGCCTGCTCTCCCAGTCATCACAGTCTGGTTTCTTGATATCCTGAAGGAAGATTTGGCCACCTCTTTGATTCTGCAGCTCCATCAATTTCTCAGCATGTTCCTGCTCCTCATGAAAGTGGTGAAGAAAGTATTTGGCAAAATTCTGCAAAGCCGCATCATCGCTGTCAAAGTAGAAAGACATGGACAGGCAGATGTAGGAGGCATAGAGCTCCAGGTTGATCTGGCGGTTGATGGTGGCCTCTGAGTTCTGGCACACCTGTGAGGGGAATGTGGTCATCATAGCAGTGGTAGAGGAGAGGCGGTGGGAGCCCTGGGGCAGTCTGCAGGTGTGGTGAGGAGGTATCAGAGGGCTGACTCTCAGCAAACAACATCTCCATAACTGTTTTATTTATAATGGCCAAAGAGCAGAAAGCACCCCAACGTCTAATAACCGGAGAATGGATAAAATAATTGTGGTGTGTTCACATAGTGGATTACACACAGGTGTGGGAATGAACTAACTATTGCTGCATACAAACTGATGACTCTTACAATGCCGAGCAAAAGAAGCAGGCACAAGAGAGGATACATTTATAGTTGAAGTTCTAGAGCAAGGTAAAAAGTAATCTAAGGCAACAGAAATCAGAATGATGGTTCCCTGGAGAGTCATTACTAACTGAGAAGTACACGAGGGAGCCTTCTGGGGATATGGAAACATTCTAAATCTTCATCTGGGTGGAGGTTGTGGTGGGCTGTGCATACATGTATACGTGAAATCACCAAGCTATATACTAAAGATGTGCGCACTTTACTGTATGCCAGTTGCATCTCAATAAAAGTAGATTCCAACCCCCTGCTGCAAGGGCAAGTACGGCCTTCTGGGCTTCTATTCTCCATAGGCCTTGTGGGGCCAGGACCTGACATTTCGGCAGATAGGGTCTGGCCATTGGGCCCACACAACACCCCTCCCTCCGTAGTCCCTGGGCTGATTTGCATGCCCTGTTTTGGTCCAGTGGCCTCCCCAGCCCTGTGCCCCCGGCACCTGGAGCACAGCCTGCAGCCTGGCAGAACCACTCCCCTGCCTGCCTCCCTGCCTCTGGCCATGGCCTGCTTGTGCCTGGCCCTCCTTCTGATGGGGAACTTCATGACAGGTGAATTCTCCCTGGGCCGGGCTTACAAGGGTGTGGAGTGGGAGACAGTACTGGCCCCAGAATATCCCTGCAAAGGAGCAAATTGGTGGAGATGGTGGGAAAGGCCCCAGGAGCAGGACTCCAGGAAGTTCTGCCCCTGACCTGAGGCAAGTCACTTCACTGTGTAGACCTTAGTTTCCCTGTTTGTGAATGACCAGACCACCAGGGCCCCGTTGGACTCAGATTTTTTGGTCTCCTTAGTTCTTCACAGAGGAAGGTGGTGTGCCTCAGAGGCAAGCTAACCCTGAGGGTCTCTAGCAGCTGGTGTGATTAGGGGGTGGTCTGTAGAGAAAGCTGGGCAGGCAACAGGAGGACCCAGTGGCTGCCAGTTCTACCCTCTGAGCTCTGGGCCTTCAATTGACATGGATCCTTGGGTATGTGGCACGAACAGGGACTTGGCGGTTGCTAAAAGGTATAAACAGTGGCGCCCAGAGATGAGGCCACAGATACGTTCGGGCCAGGTTTATTGAAAGGGGAGGGTGACCCACGTGGATAGTACAAAAATGGCATCTGCCCCCAGGGACAGTTAGAGACCACTTTTTTATGGGGCTGTGGGTGGTGGGCACATTCTACAAATTGCCTGTTAGGTTAGGGTCTTTTGGGAGAACTTCTGGGGGGTGGGGCTAGCCAGATCCTTTGTGTCTTTGTCTTAGGAGGAGAGGAGGGGGAGGAAAAAGAGTTTGTGCATGGCTGTGTTAGGCCCCCTAACATTCCCAACTCTTGTTAAAAGGGGTGATGGGGGTGATGGTCTGTCTTCAGAAACTGCTTCTGGCTGGACAGAGCAGGAGTTGTCCTCAGTGGGATGAGTTGGGTGTTGGTAGGGCTGTGTGGGCTTGGGTATATTGGGAGAGGGTTCAGGGACAGCAGGAATTGGGTTTAAATATGGCCTGAACATCTCTGCAGCCTTGTTTCTGGGCAATACCATTTATACCTTTCAGTTGCCAGCTCCAAACTGCTCACTCAGAGGGAAACAGAGGCCCAAAGAGAGCACCCAAACTCACAGAGCCAGGTCTCTTGCACCCCGTCCATTGCCAACCCTATGATACTGGCCTTTGGTAGTGGATGTCTCCTTGGTATCTGACTGAGCCTTCATGGGGGAGCGGGGATGGGGGTTGGGCAGAGGAGCACTGATTGGGTCTGTGTCTCTTAGTTTCCCAGCCAGCCCTGGCGCAGCCAGATGCACTGCTGGTCTTCCCAGGCCAAGTGGCTCAACTGTCCTGCATGCTCAGCCCCCAGCACACCATCAGGGACCATGGTGTCTCCTGGTACCAGCAGCGGCCAGGTAGTGCCCCCCGCTATCTCCTTTACTACCACTCGGATGAGGAGTACCACCGGCCTGATGAAATCCCTGACCGATTCTCAGCAGCTATGGATGTGGCGCACAATGCCTGTATCCTGACCATCAGCCCCGTGCAGCCTGAGGATGATGCAGATTACTACTGTGCTGTTGGCTTCAGCTCTGGTCCCTAGGGTGGGGTGTGAGATGGGGACCTCCTGTCAGCCCCTGACCTTGGACCTCTCTTTAACTTTCTCTGAGCCTTGCTTTTTCTCCTCTGTAAAATGAGTTAATAACATTCAACATGTCAACATAAGCTGTTGCGAGGGCCATGAGATCTGGTTGAACAAAGTGACTGTGGTTGGTCTAGGAGTGTGGGGGGTAGGGGGTTCTGGTGATTATTGCTAGAGGAAGCACCTGAGATCCTTGGGGCGTGACCCAGCCTCCCCTCTGGCCCCCAGGGGGCTCAGATTGGTGGCCTGGCCTTCTTGTGACCTGAGAAGCTGGAGAGAGAGAAAAAGGAATCAGCCCTTGCCACCTACAGATCTGCATGGCTGGTTGTGGTCCAACCGTCATGGGTTTGGAGTGGTTGGGAGGGGCAGCCCCTACCGATCCCTTGGCGTCTCTGCCCAAGGTGGAACAGAGCATTGCTGGGGCAAGGAGAAACATAACAAATGCTGGGACATTTGTGGGTAGCACGTGAGGGGGTCCTTGGAGGCACCCAAGGAACAGGGCTGAGGGTGCTGAGGACAGTTGGGCAGAGGGCTGGGGCAGGGTCCCTCCACTGGGAAGTGTGTTCTATTGGCCTCCTTAGGGAGGCTCTTTTCCGAGCAGGGCAAGTGCCAAGCTCCAGAGCACCGGATGCAGGGATAAGGATTGCCATCAGAAGCAGCGCTAAGTGACGGGAAGTGGGGAACATTCCTCTTCCCTCCCGGTGCTCCTATGAGGCGCCTAATGTCTGCAGGTCAGCCCTCGGCTGCACAGAGTTGGAGGGCCCCCAGAGGGTCCCGCCGACACTCTCAGCCACATCCTGGGCTTTCGCCAGCCCGTTACTCTCATCTACGTCTCTGCAGGGACCAAGAGGGAGGGCAGGCAGGACCCAGGCTGCCCTTGAAGGAGGGGGCTGGTGAATCCTAACAGGACACTCGGGCCTGTGAAGGAAGGCCAAGTCGACAACTTGGTGACTTCCTTCCCCTTCTTTTTTTTTTTGAGACAGAGCCTCAAGCTGTTACCCTGGGTAGAGAGCTGTGGTATCACTGCTCACAGCAACCTCCAACTCCTGGGCTCAAGCGAGTCTCCTGCCTCAGCCTCCCAAGTAGCTGGGACTACAGGCGCCTGCCACAACGCCCGGCTATTTTTGGGTTGCAACCATTATTGTTGTTTGGAGGGTCCGGGCTGGATTTGAACCCACCACTTTAGGTGTATGTGGCTGGCGGCTTAGCCGCTTGAGCCACAGGCGCCCAGCCTTCCTTCCCCTTCTCTTGAAGACCCCAGAAGCCTCGGTGGCCGCTGGCTCGCACCCAACCCCAGGGTAGGTGCAGCGAACGCCTGCAGCCCTAGGCCAGCCCGTCCCTCCCGGCCTCAGTTTCCTCCTCTGGATTCCCGCCAGCGCCTGCCCAGCTCTGTATTCCTTACGGCCAGGACGCACTGTGGGGATGGCCGGAGCCCTCATGCCGACCGAAGAGACTGCAGCTCCGGATCTTAACGTCCCAAGGCCGGACTGCTAACCATGGCGACACCAGGCACAACGGGACCACCGAGACGTCGGGACCTCCGCGCGGCCTAGAGTGGTCCCGGAAGTGCCCGCGGACCGGGGGCGGGGCTCGGGGCGCTCGGGCGGCCGCGGTCTCCGCGTCAGCAGCTGCTGCAGAGCGCGGCGGCGTAGGCGGCGTCGGCCGCGGGTTGGAGCCGCTCAGGTGTGGCCCCGCCCCACCCGCCTGCGGCCCCGCCCCGGTCCAGGTGAGCTGCCCCGCCCCAGCCTAGGTGAGTGGCCCCGGCCCTCTAAGGTGACCTGAGTTTGCCTGACCACCTGTCTTTACGGTGGCCTCAGGTGTGGGTGTCTTCAGTCTGTGGGAATCCTCTAGAGGCGCCTCGTCGCCTCCCAGGCAACGCATGCAGGTCCGTGGACGCTTCTGGGCCTCCAGCCAGGAAACCCTACCGTACTGAGGGTTTGCCAGTGCCCAGGCCCAGGGGGGTTCCATGGAGAATGGGGTGACAGATGCAGGAGGCCCTGGGGGATGCCCTGAGAGGGGACGCATAGGGTTCCAGACCTTTGGATTTTCGGTCCAAAACATTTAAGACATTGTTGGGCACAGATAAAAGATTGCCAACTTTTTATCCAGAGTGGAGACTTCAGCATATAGGGGCGACGTAGTGTGCATGGAAAATTCCTAAGGAGGGACACTTGGAAACACCAGGGTTTTACAGGTGGGTGGAGGAAGAGTTGCATTCCATAGCAGGACAGAGAAATCAGAGGGCATAAACATTGGGAAGAAAGCTTTCAAAAACCGATGGAATAAAGTGAGAATGGGGGTGGGGGCTAGCTTTCCAGCACCCAGGTAGGCAATGTGGGTTAGTGAAGGGTGGGCCTGTATTGTCACATCTTTTAGTTTTTCAAGAGAAAGCTTAGAAACTTACTGAATATTAAATACTGGCAACTAAGTAAAACGAGAAGGAAAGCCCAGCTCTTTGAGAGCCAAACAAAATGTGTCTGTGGCAGGATCCCCATACTGGGCTGCTAATTTGCAACCTCTGAAATGAAGGGTTTTGAGAGGGACATACTAGAGAGCAGTGCCAGATGGGGTGGGAAGGTGAGGACTGGGAAGAGAGGGATTTGGCAATAAGGAGGTCACTGGACGCCAGAGCTGAGGTCCCAGCTGAAATCGGAAACTCAAAGTTTCTGGCATTGCCATACATAGCTGCATGATTTATCTTGGCAACATTTAACATCTTAGAAGGAATTGGCAGAGAGGTTGGGAGTTAGCAGTTTGTTGCAACAGGACCAGGAGGCGGAGAGCATGACGCTGGTTGAACAGTTGAAGCGACACCCATAGTTAGACTCCTACAGATAGAGAGGGTCTAGGCCAGACAAAGAAGGGGTGGAACTAGAAGAGGAGACCCTCAGTGAAAGTGGGAGGTTGCTGGATTTTGAGCTCGGATCACTTAGGCCAAGTGAGAGAACTGGAATGGTTAGAGATGGTGGATTGCTGCAGAGGAGGGGGAAGGCAAGACATGCTGAAGAGATCAAAGAATTTTTGACAATACTTCAGTCCTGTGCTTTTTAATTTTTTTTGACATAGTCTTGCACTGTCACCCAGGCAAGTGTGCAGTGGTCTCATCATAGCTCACTGCCTCCTTGAACTCCTAGGTCATGCAATCCTCCTGCTTCATCCTCCTGAGTAGCTAGGACTACAGGTACTCCACCACCATGCCCAGCTAACTTTTCTGTTTTTTGTAGAGGTGGAGTCATGCTCTTGCTCAGGCCTCCAAGTGATCCTCCCACGTCAAGTGATCTCCTAGAGTGCTAGGATTACAGGCATAAAGCATCATGCCTGGTCTGTGCTTTTTTCAAACCTGGTCTTTCTACTGGCTGGAAAAGAACAAGTATTATTTAGTCATTTTTTGTAGAAATAGGGTCTCACTGTGTTGTCCAGGCTGGTCCCAAACTCTTGGCCTCAAGTGATCTTCTCACTTTGGCCTCCTTAAATGCTAGGATCATAGGCATAAGCCACAGTCTGACTAATCATTTAAAACAATCATTTCCAAATAGGAATGAGTTCCATTGTGACTATTTTGATTAATTTAGTATTTTTTTTGAGCTTTAGTAGGATAATGTAACTTCATATAGGATTGTAAGGATTACATAAGATGCTGTGAAGTATGTGGTAGTGTGTAGCACATGTAGGTGCTCCACAGATATAAGCGCCTATCATTGTCATGTCAGCTGAAGACTTTGTCTAGCACAGAGGTTTCTGGAAGGTTTTCTGAGGGGCTTCTTCAGGGGTCACCAGAGTGGGGGAGTGGGCTGAGTGGGGTGTTCCAGTCTCCTTCTTTGTCCCTGCTGAAACCCCACCTTCAACTGGGGCAGCTCTGCTTTTGTCTGTTTTATTTACATCTCCTAGAGTCGGACAATTGATTTATTTGAATAATGTGTTCTTTGGCAAAATAAAAAAGAACGGTGACAGTTCTAGCACACAAACAAATGGCTTTTCCTCCATTGGATGATTTATTCAACAACCATGAACATTTGTGCTGGTGGCTGCACATTCCAAAACAAAGGAACACAGTCCTTGTCCTGGGAAGCTCGAAGGCTAGTGGTGGGAAGAGTCTTATAAACATGCAGGGTGGGCAGTGTTGTGGAGTGCTGGGTGCACCTCGGGTTACCCTCAAGGTGTGTCTGAGATGGTCACAGTCTGAGGGTACAGAGAAGGGGGACATTTGGATGAGTCCAGAAGGTTGAACAAGCAACAGTCTAAGAATGGGGGCAGGTCCTGTAAGGAAGGAAAAGAATAGTGCCTGTGAGTTGTTAAGCTGGAGGTTAGGAGTGTATGGGGGAGAGAGGCAGGAGACCGGGCTGCAAGGGCCAGGTGTGAAGGGCTTTGTGAAAGACTGGGGCTGTCTCAAGATCCTCAGGAGGGAAATGCCATGAAAAGGCTTGTGATTGTTTGGGAATTTGACTGTGGTGTCTGTGAACAGCATATAACAGAGGGTGGGGTGGAAGCTGGAGGTTGATGGCTAGTTGGGAGGTGAATATTGAAAAAAATCCTGGGGAGGAGCACTGAGGCCCGAGCTGCAGAGGGGCAATGAGGACAGAGAACCAAAGACTCCAAAGCCTTAGGAAGTGGATAGGACTGGATGACAGGGTAAGAATGAGATGGTCTAGGCCAACTCTGAGGGCTTGGGCTTGGACACTCAGCTGGAGGGAATGTGGTTAACCTAATGTAGGAGGAAAGTGCTCTCTTTTTTCCAAAAATACCGTCAGATCATCCAGTAGCTCAAGCCTTGCCCATTTTCCACAAGGGCTCCACTTCCTATGCTGGAGTGCAGTGGCATGATCATAGCTCACTGCAGCCTTGAACTCCCACCTTAGCCTGCCCAGTAGCTGCAACTACGGGAGTGTGGCGCTGAGCATGGCTAATTGTTTGTTTTTAATTTTTTGGAGAGACAGGGACTCACTATGTTGCCCTGTCTAGTCTCCAACTCCTGGCCTCAAGTGATCTGCCTGCCTCAGCCTCCCAAAGCGAGGGGATTTCCGCTTCCTGTTTTAGTTCACTTTTCTGAACCTCTGCAGTCCTCAGAGTCCAGACACCATGATGTGGCCCTTGATTGTGTCTGTCTATTTCTCTCTCCTCCTCACAGTTATTTCTGGTAAACGAAACGTGTCTCTAACTCTTTTGGAATCATCTCAAGGTGTCTGACACTTACTTGGTTGTTTCCACCACAGATTCTAGCATAGGAGGGAGATGCACACGAGCAGCTTGAGTTGCTGACTTAAACAACATCCCTTGTTTTATTTTCAGATTCTGAGAACAGTAAATACAGTCCAAAGAGGAGCATTTTTGAAGAAATACAGTCATTGGGGGTGATATAAGATTCACAATGGAGGTTCCCCCAGCCACCAAGTTTGGTGAGACCTTTGTGTTTGAGGACAGGTTAGAGACGCAGCAAGAACTTTTTCCTGGGGTGGACCTGGGGGACCCTTTTCTTCCAGAAAGAAGTTTGGAGCAAATGGCTGTTATCTACAAAGAGATCCCTCTTGGGGAGCAAGATGAGGACCCTGACGATTACGAGGGGAATTTCCGTCTGTGTTCAAGCCCTGTTCAGCATCAAAGTATCCCCCCAGGAATCAGGTCCCAGGACGATGAACTATTTAGCCAAACCTTCCTCCAGAAATCCGACCTCGGTGTGTGTCAGATAATCCATAGTGGAGGAGAGTCCAGTCCACGCAATTGCGAGGAAGCAGACGGGGGCGACTCGGGACCGACGGCCCCTCGCAGCTCGCGGCAGCCAGCCAAGCCCTACGCGTGTCGTGAGTGCGGGAAGGCGTTCAGCCAGAGCTCGCACCTGCTGCGGCACCTGGTGATCCACACCGGGGAGAAGCCATACGAGTGCTGCGAGTGCGGGAAGGCCTTCAGCCAGAGCTCCCACCTGCTCCGACATCAGGTCATCCACACAGGCGAGAAGCCGTACGAGTGCCGGGAGTGCGGGAAGGCCTTCCGCCAGAGCTCCGCCCTCGCGCAGCACCAGAAGATCCACACTGGGAAGAGGCCCTACGAGTGCCGGGAGTGCGGGAAGGACTTCAGCCGCAGCTCCAGCCTCCGAAAGCACGAGAGGATTCATACGGGAGAGAGACCTTATCAGTGCAAGGAATGTGGGAAGTCCTTCAACCAGAGTTCAGGCCTGAGCCAGCATCGGAAAATCCACACGCTGAAGAAGCCTCACGAGTGCGAGCTCTGCGGGAAGGCCTTTTGTCACCGGTCGCACCTCATCCGGCACCAGCGCATCCACACGGGCAAGAAACCGTACAAGTGCGATGAGTGCGGGAAGGCCTTCAGCCAGAGCTCCAACCTCATCGAGCACCGGAAGACCCACACGGGCGAGAAGCCCTACAAGTGCCACAAGTGCGGCAAAGCCTTCAGCCAGAGCTCTTCGCTCATCGAGCACCAGCGCATCCACACGGGGGAGAAGCCTTACGAGTGCTGCCAGTGCGGCAAGGCCTTCTGCCACAGCTCGGCGCTCATCCAGCACCAGCGCATCCACACGGGCCGGAAGCCCTACGCCTGCGAGTGCGGCAAGGCCTTCCGCCACCGCTCGGCGCTCATCGAGCACTACAAGACCCACACCCGGGAGAAGCCCTACGTGTGCAACCTGTGCGGGAAGGCCTTCCGGGGCAGCTCGCACCTGATTCGGCACCAGAAGATCCACGCTGGGGGCAAACTGTAGAGCGAGGGCCTCACACCAAAGCGTGAAAGACTTTGCCCCACGGAGCTGCTTTGCTAAGACCCTGGCTACCTCCCAGATAACGATGCCAAGTGGAATCCCTTTGGCGTGAGCGCTCCCGAGGACCCCCACCAGCGGGGAGGGCCCCCAGGTAGCGCCCTGCCCAGCCTTCCGCTCTCCGGGAACTGCGTGCAGTGGAGGGCGGGGCAATAGGGCGGCCAGGGTGCAGAGCTGGCCTTCGGCCTCCTGGTTCTCCCGTTTGACTCCTGAGTCTACAAGACTTCATTCTGCCCTCTCTTTGCTTTTCCCAGAATCCAGAAAAATATATGTCAAGAGGGAGAAGGCTGAGTTAAACCCAGGAAAATGTCAGATTCACGCTTTATATCAGGCTGCAGTCTGGTGCTCTTCGAAGAAAGAAACCACGTTCCCAGTCTGCATCAGCAGAAGAAAAATGAATTCGAAAATAGATATGTCAGCAGCAAAGAGGGATTTTCCGCCTGGGTTGGGCCTTGGTAGAGCCACCAAACAGGTCAACAGAGCAAAAGAGGATCTGGAAGCGGGTCTCGGGATAGGGGTGAGATGGTAAGACCCTGGGTGTGGTCTCTTAGCCCCTCCTTAGCGTGAGGACCAGCCCTGTCCGAGGGTTCTCTCTCAGGAGGGTAGAGGCACTGGGCATGACTGCCTTCTGGGAAAACCCTTCCTGAGACCTGGTGCCCCCAGGATCACAGTATACCTTGGACATCAGCAAGGCCCGCCTCTGGTCTGGTCTGGCGGTGATGTAATCTCACCTCCTGTGTCAGGGGACGGGGGGAAGGGGGAAGCAGGGTGGTTTGGTAGAGAAGGCCATGGTCCAATCAGAAGATCTGGATTCAAATTCCAGTTCCACTCCTGCTTACCTGTGTGACCTTGGGCAGGTCCTGTAACCTCCCCAGGCTCTATTTCCCCACCTGTGAGGTGGGGGTAATGGGATTTGGCCATGTACCTCTGAGGTTGGGATGAGGCTCCCATTTAGAATGAGGCCATGTGAGAAAGGGTCTTGGCACCTAAGGACAGAGACCCAAAAGGACCCTGACCCTGCCCAGAGGTGTAGACCGGAAGGGTGTCTTCTCTCTAGATCCTGAAACAGGGCTTGCAGCAGGCTCTCATTAGACATGGCTCGCCCTCCTCCCTCCCTCCTTCCATCCAGCTTGCACCTGGGCTGCACACGCCCCACTGACGTGGCATCCCACATAGGGATGCTTCCTCCAAGATGTCATCCTGCACCCCCGCTGTGGCAGTGTCATCCTGTGTTGATGGTATTCTTTATTGGCCTCTCCTGCCAACTGGAGCTCACCTGGTGGTTATTTAAGCAATGCCAATTCCTGTGTCCTTCCCTGACCAAGTTAGTCCTCTCCCCCAGAGTCGGCCTGACAGTGGTATGCTTTAAAGCTCCCCAGGGGATTATGACTTTAGAGTGTGTGGCCAGGCCATGGACCTTGTGCTGGGCTTTTGTGAAGCACCTGACAGCTTCCAATGTCTGCCTGCTGGTTCTGGCTGAGCAGAGCTTGAAGACCCTACTCACCCCTGCTGTTTCTTAGTCCCCCTGTCCCTGGAGCCTCAGGAATGGGCTAAGGTAGTGATGGTCAGCTGGCCCGGCTGATGGGTAAGGTCACAGGGATCTCTTGACCACTGCTCCCCCCCATCCCCACCAGGCTCCTCAGAGCTAGTGGAACAAGAGGCATTTTGAGATAGTTCAAATTTTCCCAACAGTTTACAGCTGGACTCACAGGAACTCACCATGGTGTGGTTATTTCAGCAGATCAGAAGCTCAGTGTGGCCAGTTCATTCAGTTTTGATGAATAAATGTGGGAAAGCCATAATTGTTACTTAGTAAGGGTGGCTTGGTAGGTCAGAGATTTCAAAATGATGGATGTGATGGGCTGGAGAGACCATGGGGGGAGTCCTGGCCACTCCTCCCAGCACCTGTCTTTGCCATGTGAGTGTGTGAAACACTTAACCAGCAGTCCAGGGTGCCTGGGAACCCACCACATGACCAGCTGGACTGCCTGGGTAGCACCTTGGGCGTTGTCTGCAGCTGGCCTGTCATCTGTAAGGAGTGACGAGAATGCCAAGATGGAGCTGGGACAGCAAGTGGGATCAAGCAGGGACCTGGAAAGATCTACCTCTTCTCCCCTCCCGCATTTATTACCAGACAAATGTCTGTTACCCGCCTTTGGTCTCTCCCTCCTGTCCTTCCTGCACACCCCAGCCAAACTGATTTTTAAAGCATCACTTTGCACATGTCACCACTCTCCTTAAAAACCAACCTTCAGGAGTTTTTCTGCACATAAACCCTCATTTTAGCCAGCCTGGCTGACTCCCTCTGATTAAGCCACTGTGGGTTCAGGCTGCCCCTGCTGGGTGCCCTCTGCACTCACTCCCAGTGGTTCAGAATTCTCTTTCTGCTGTTCTCACGTTTTGGAATGTGGATGTGCACTTTCTTCTCTTCCTCCCTGCTTTCCTTTTGTGTAACACGGAGGTTAATACCCCCTCCCCTAAGGGTTAGCAGATTCCCATGTAAACATGATAAGACCGTGTACTTTTCTTTTTAGGAAGTATGAACAGAATCTAGTTCTTTCTGTTCAAATTCTTTCACTGTTTTATTAGGTACTTTTATTTTTTTTTCTGAGACGGAGTCTTGCTTTGTTGCCCAGGCTGGAGTGTAGTGGCATGACCATAACTCACTGCAGCCTCGAATGTAGTCCTGGGCTGAAGTGCTCCTCCTGCCTCAGCCTCCCTAGTAACTGGGACTACAGGTGTGTACTACCATGCCTTGCTAATTAAAAAAAAAAAATCTTTTATTAAAAAAAATTTTTTTTTAATAGAGACAAGGTCTCGCTTTATCGCCCAGGCTGGTCTTAAACTCCTGACCTCAAGTGATCCACTTCAGCCTCCCAAAGTTATTACATATTTTAAAAAATTTCCTCATTCTAGCTTGACTCTCAAGCAGTGGAAAGTTATGAAATCATATCTGGTAATATTTTAATCAATTATCTTTTAGTTTGTTTCTGTTGTCTTACATCTCCCCCTTCTGATGGTAGTGGTTTACTTAGATGTTGATGAATGTTATAAAACTCCAACTCTTGGTTTACTAATCTAATTGTTTTGCCAAAGTATATGTATCCTCTCTCTTTTTTTTTTTTGCTTAATACTTTACAATTCTAAGATTATTTAGATATAGTTAATCATATTTTTACTATTTCTAGTAAATGTAGATACTTTTTTTTCTTTGAGTTACAGCTTTGTCTGCACTCCATAGGTTTTGACATGTGGTATTTTTTGTTACAGTGTTAGGTATTTCCTTTTGGCCTAAGTGTGTGTGTGTGTGTGTTTTAATATCTCTAAGTGATGAATGCTTAGGGCGTTGCTGCTTATTTCTTACTGTACTGTGCTTTCAGCATTTCTAAGTGTCCATAGAATTTCTTTGGGCCTGAAAACATCAGTTTTTATAAAGCATTTGTGTACTCTCAAAAATTGTGTTTTTCTTCCACCAGTTCTATTTAATTCAATTTTTTATTACTTTACTTAAATCTTTCTCTAACTTTTGTTTACTTCAGAGTTCATAACCCGGGGTCTATGGTCTATGAGTCTGAGCCTGCAGAGGTTTTAGGTTTAGGTTTTGGCCCCTAGGGATTGAACAGAGCTGTGTGAATGTGGGCATGCATGAATTGACCTGGGAGGGGATCTGTAGCATTCATCTTGTTTTGAAAGGTCTTGTCTTCAAAATGGGCCATAATCCCCAAACAGTAAAGAAAACCCACTTATCGGATCTATTTATAGTCTGATTGTTGTGGGTTTGTTCCTTAAGTATTTCTATTTCTTTTTTTTTCTGTTTCTCTCTTATATATATTGTGGCTATGTTAGTCATACAGTTTTCTCAAATCCCTTTTTGAGAAATAGGCAGGGCATAAATTATCAGTAAGTATCATAATGTTTGAGGCATATATATTTAAACAATGATGTTGAAAAACTGTGCCTTTTTTTAGTACCTTCTTTGCCTCTTTTCTAAATATCATAATTGAAGTCTCTTACTGTCCTTGAATTTGCATTTGCACAATAGAGTTTAGCTCAGCATATTATTTTTAAAAGTTGTGTATATATTTTGCTATATATCTTTAACTTATAAACAGTAAATTGTTAGATTTTGTTTTCTGATTCTTTCTGTAATTCTTTTTCTTGTTATGTAAGAAGCTCCTATCATTAATGTTATTGCTGAGCAAGGCATAATATATTTTCATCTTAATATTTTAGTATGTCTTAACTCATTTAGCCCCAAAGGCCATGTTTACCCACTCCCCCCATGTCTATGAATGTCATTTCTGGGTATACTAGAGATCTGCCACTGGGCCACCTCTTCCTCCCATCTCCCCTCTCACCACATCTGTATTCAGTGCCAGGCTTTGCCTGAACCCACTCTTCAAGTTAGAGCCTCTCTCATCCATGTCCTCAGCTATAACGTGGAGGAATGATGCCATCTCACAGCCTTGTGGGGCTCAGAGGTATAAGGGTTGCAGACATGTTTAGAAAACTCTGGGGTGTAGCTGATCATTACATTCCTAGAATTTTGAAGTTTTTCTTTAATTTTCTGTTCTTACTCCTAAAGTTCTTTCACCATAACATAGGACATTATATTATGCTATACCCTTTAGAAAACACTGCCAAATATAGCAAAGAACTAAACATCTAGGACCATCTCATTTGCCCTAAGTGAACTTGTACAGTCATTTAAAGAGGATGGGCCCTGATCTTATTCCCCCTTCCCTCACCTGTCTGTCCCCAGCCAGTCCCCTACATACCATGTTTCCCTGAAAATAAGACACTGTCTTAGATTTATTTTTTCTTAAGAAGACACACTAGGGCTTATTTTCAGGGGATGTCTTATTTTTATTAAGTATAATACAACAATCTACATTTATTCATATACAGTTAAGTCATCTTCTTCTGGAACCTGACAGGGGGAGCTGACCTTGTTGGTGGGGCTGTTGCTAGTGATGTGTGAATTCCTTTCCCCTAGCCATTCACACATGCACAATAGGATGCCTGCAACTGCATTACCACACGTGCACCCATGCAAGTGTGAACAGCTCAGAGAAAGGAGCTGTGGCAGAAAAAAGGTATTCCAGTCTTCCTTACCACTCTGCCGAAATGCATCACTAGGTCTTATTATCAGGGTAGGGCTTATATTTAACAAATGTATAGCAATCCTGCTAGGGCTTATTTTTTGTCTTATTTTTTGGGTAGGTCTTATTTTCAGGGAAACACACCAGCCCCCACACAACCTGTGTGTATCTCTCCAAGCTTGGCAGTGACAAGAGAATGAAAGAAAGAAAGACAAGAGACTAGATAGGATTTTTAAAAAGTGGGCCCAGGGGGCCATTGCCACCTAAGGAGAGAAACAGCAAAGGCCCTGTGTTCCAGGTTAACTCACTATTTATTACATACATTATCTCCAAGTTAGCAAATAAAGTAGTCATAAGAACAGCACTATGGTGGCCATTCTCGGGTACTTATAATTTCAGCTAAGCTTCTTTTTTTTTTTGAGACGGAGACTCAAGCTATCCCCCTGGGTAGAGTGCCATGGCATCACAGCTCACAGCAACCTCCAACTCCTGGGCTCAAGCGAGTCTCCTGCCTCAGCCTCCCAAGTAGCTGGGACCACAGGCGCCCGGCCATTTTTTGGTTGCAGCCAT
>CAUYQV010061438.1:0-21223 GCA_963574575.1 Galagoides demidoff
GAAGAAGATGACTTAACTTTATTTGAATAAATGTAGATTGTTGTATTATACTTAATAAAAATAAGACATCCCCTGGAAATAAGCCCTAGTGTGTCTTCTTGAGAAAAAATAAATATAAGACAGTGTCTTATTTTCAGGGAAACACAGTATATATATACACACACATATATACGCTATTTAAATTGCTCACAAACTTTGTGGCCACCCTGTATACAGGGTGTGCAATTTAAATAGTTGTAACTATTTAAATTACTCATGAACTTTATGGCCACCCAGTATGTGTATGTGTATATATATGTGTGAAATCAAAATACATTTGTGTGATATGGTCATTTTACCAATATTGATTTCTCTGATCAATGAACAAGAGATATCTTTCCCCATTTGTTGGTATTGTCTATGATTTCTTTCATCAGTGATTTGTTGTTTTCTTTATAGAGATTTTCACCTGCCACACACAGAAGGATGAAACAGGATCTTTCTCTCCTTCTTTATAAATTAATGCAAAATGGATTAAAATCTTAAATGGAAGGCATGAAACCATAAAATTTCTCAAAAGAAATGTAGGAAAAACTCTTTTAGACATCAACCAAGGCAAAGAAATTATGTCTAAGACCCAAAAGCAAATATAAGAACAACATAAAATATTTAATTAATAAATCAATGGAATTTGATTGAACTAAAAATCTTCTTCACAGAAAAGGAAATAAACTTCAGAGTGAGTAGAGAACCTCTGAAATGGGAGTAAATATTCACAAACTGTACATCCAGTAAGGAACTGATATTCAGAATATACAAAGACCTCAAACACATCAGCAGGATATAAACAAACAACCCTACCAAAAATGGGCAAAATACATCAAAAATTTTCAAAAGAAGATAGATGAATTTCCAACAAACGTACCTAAAAAAGTTCAATATCCCTAATCATCAGGAAAATGCAAATTAAAACCATGTCATACTACCTTACCATATCAGAATGCCATTATCAAAAAGTAAAAAGAAAAAAAATAGATGCTGTTATGGATGCAGAGATAAAGGAAGGCTTAAAAATGGTTGGTGAGACTTCACATTGGTGCAAGCTATAGGGAAAATAGTATGAATATTCCTCTAAGAAATAAATGTAGAATTATCATTTAATTGCTGAGTATCTACACTCAAATGTTTATCCCAGTATAATTCACAAATACAAATATTTGGAATCCACTTAAGTGCCCTTCAATTTATGAGTGGAATAATAAAAGGTGATATATACATGTATGTGTGTCTACAGACACGCATGTGCACACACACAGAGACCATAGAGTACTACTCAGCTGTTAAAGAGGATTAAATTAATGTCATTTAGTAACAAGGAGGGAACTGGAGACTATAATCCTAGGTAAAGTATCTCAGGAACGTAAAACCAAACAGCATATATTCTCACTGGTAAGTGGGAGCTAATAAATGGTTACACAGAGGCATAAATTGATATAAAGGACATAAAAACTAAGAGAGGTGAAGGCAAAAGGATTGGTGTGGGATAAAATCTTATCTATTGGGTACAATGGACACTATCCTGCTGATGGGCACACCAGATGCCCTGACTTAAGCATTATACCAGGTGTTCTTGTAATAAGAACACTTGTACCACCTCAATTATAATATTTTAAACTTTTTAAACTGCAAAAATGCCCCCCAAACAAAGCAAAATAAAATTGGTTCTTCTTAAATGAGATCAAACTCTAAAGTGAATTTTACCAAGTTTTCTCATGGATACACAAAGTGTAAATATTCCTCTTCTTATCCAGACATAATGAGGGTACATATAAATAAAAATATGGACTACATTTACATAACCTACTTGAGAAAAAAATTAATACATTTATCCTTGATATTGGCAGCTAATACATGAATCATTATTTATAATGCATCTATCCAAGAAGACAAAGCTATTTGAAATATAGGATTTCAAAAACCAATCCCTGATAACATAAAAATAGTATTCCATAAATATCTAAAGGAGCTCTATGATTAAGGGGAACTTGCTTACATATTTTAAGAAATGTAGAAATTCATATTTTTTGTATACAATATTAAATCCAAAAATTCATCTGGGTATTAAAAGAGCAGTTTCAAATCAGATCTACTAAGATGAATGAACATAAACCTTACTTTAGGTAAAATGTACATTAGTAAAAATTGTAACTTGATAAACTTTTGCTTGATAGCCTTTTCCTCTTAGCACTGCTATAAGATTTCTTAAATGATGGTAAATTCTAATTCTCTCAATTGCTGGTAATACCATGTTATCTGTGTTACTTCACTCTTAGAAAACACATCGAGTAATGTCTGCTGGGCTGCTTTTGAAAGTAAAAGATTTTTCCTTAATTTACAGTGTATTGGTTATTTCCAAGTTTTTATTCTTAAATTTTCCAGAAAAAAAATATGTCCTTATTTCTCTTGGGGTGTTACATTAGCAATTCACAAATATATTCTGTATCCTATGTAAGTGCAGCAAAGTAAATTAGATTTCATAAAATCAGCTTTGCAGCAGCTTGGAACAAGAGAAGAATGTAGACCATTTAGATATTTCTTAAAATAATTAGAAAACAGCTATAAAATATAGATTCCTGCATAGCAGTACTTGTGCCTTTGAGCAATAGAAATCTTGAGGCAGTAAATGTGCTTTGTGCATTTACTCTCAGTTGAACAACTTTGGGGCAAATATGTAATCATGTCCTATTTACAAACACAAATACACACACATAGCCCAACACACAGTTAAATGACTATCCCTGCGTGAATGAGGAATGACTGTTTTGACCAATTCCATATGAGCGTATGGTCAACGACCATACATCCTCCATTGGTGGTTTCTCTTCCCAAAACTTGGAAATATAATATCCCTCTCTGACCCATTTAAATTTCTGCCTTACTTATTTGAAATCAATCAGTTTCCATTTGTCTTTTATTTGTGAATTGAACTGTGAGTGTCCGTAGTGGAAGGGGGAATGGTATCTTAGTCAGGATGTATTAAGAGGAGCAATTTATTTGTTAGTCCCTTGTGATAACTGGGAAGGATGGATGTGAAATTTAGCTTGTCTTTATCAATATTTATTTAAAGTTTATTTTAAATGTATTTTAGACTTAATACAAATTGACAAACTAGTTCAAAATATTCTTTTAAGTCCTTTAGCCAGATTCCCATCATTTTCTCCTATTTGCTTTATCTCTCTCTTCCCCCTCCCCACCCTGCCAGATAGTTTGTTTTCCTGAACTGTTTTCACCTAAGCTGTTTTCCTGAACTGTTTACCCCTAATTACTTTAGTGTGTGATGTGTATTTATACAAACTGTGATATTCTTTTATATAATTATAATTATTAAAATCCAGGAAATTAACATTGATATAATAATATTGTATAAGGTACATACTTTTTATTAAAATATTACCATTTATCTCACTACCAAAGAAAGAAGGAAGGAAGGAAGGAAGGAAAGACCTTTTCCTTGGTCTAGGCTCCTGTCCGGAGTTAACTGATGTATTTGGTTGTCATGTCTCTTTAATCTTCCTTCATCTGGATTAGTTTCTCAGTTTTTCTATTAATTTGGGCTTTTTTTATGACCTTGACCTTTTGAAGAATACAGGCAATTTGTTTCCTAGAATTTTCCTCAATTTGGGTTTGTCTCATGATTTCTCATTATTAGATCCAAGTCATATATTTTTGGCAGAAAAACCTCAAAAGTGTTATTGGGCCCTTTTTGGTGAACCAGACACGAAGCACATGTCAGTCTTCAAAAGTTACCCAACATGACCACATGAAGCACTCTGCAAAATGTTGACTGTCTCTTTACCCCAAACACGTTTATTCATTTTTATTAAGAAAGATATTTGCAGAGTCCTATGTTTTGGGCATCATGTATGTTACAGATCGTTGTAAAACCTTCCAGAATAGATAGCCAAATATTAGTTAACATTGAGAAAAATCCCAAAGAAGTCGTAACCTTTACCAGGACCCTGATTTGGGGAAGAATGAAGAGTAGGATGATAGAGGATATTCCAAACAAGGAGATTTAAGAGGGTGGAATTTATTACCTTGCAAAATTTATTAACTAAACTTGGCCATTCTGAAATCTTATGAAATGGCTGTGGCTTATGTGAAATCAATTATTTTCATCATCTACTCTATAAACCACAATTAATAAAACTATTCACAGCAGGAATTAATTTTCTGAAATCCAGGATATCTTTTGATGTTCACGATGGTGCACTCTAGAGAATATACTTTTTATTGGCGCATCTATCCAAAATAGAGCAGACTTTTAATGTTCTGTTTTACTTCCCTATCCTTAAATATGTTGGACTATATTTAGTTTATGTGCATCATTGTCGATGTTGTGATTTATTTGTTTCTTAATCCTCTGAAGTTCATCAACTCTGAATTACCTAAATGAGCTTATCTCTGTTTCTTCTTATGTCTGAAGCAAGTTACCACTCTACATTAGAGCAGCCCTTCTGTAAATCAAAACACATGTAAAAAGCAAGTTAACATTTCATTAATATAAGGATTCAAGGACTTGAGAGTATAGATCTGGAGAAGAAGCATATTTTGGGTTCAAAACCTGGTAATAGTGCTCACAGGGAATGTCTCTCTTTTTTGAGAGTGTCTTTTTTTGATGGTATAATTATCTTTCATTACTTCTGAAGCTGGAAATAAAAGAGCAGCACAATCCTGCAATTAGGGTACAATTGTACCTGGAATCTTGGAAGTTCAAAGTGAGAGCCCTGCAAGTTATGACTTATAACTAATGGAATGGTTATGTTCCATGTGTATCTGATTAATCTATAGCACGTTATTCTATTTCTTAATAGATATGTGAGCTGCAACTGATATGCACAGTTCAGTCACTACTGCTAAACTTAAAAGAAGATACAAAGTGTCTTGCAAAGCATAAGTTATAAAATCACAAAGGTGAAAAGGTTTTGAGGTATTTAATTTCCTTTTCTGCCTTGAAAAGAAGGAGTAGGAAGTAGAGCAAATACTAGATACATTTTATTAATCACATAGTCCAAGTCAATGAATGACATACATAAGAATGTGAAAATATCATAGTCAATTAAACGAGGGCTTGTGAAATACACCATTTTACCCTAGGGGCGTATTTAAATCATGACACAGATAAATGCACTAACCATTCAAATAAGTATGAGTAGCTACTTGACTCTTTAATTATTAAAATAAGAAACATTGATTTCCATATGTGGTAATATAAACAGACTATTTCATCTCAGGAGTTTCATTTCTGTCTTTTGATTAGAAGTGGTTGTATATAGCTATGCATAGCATGATTCCCTTATACAGTCTCAACAATGCAGTTTTTTTATTAAGTCAAATACACATAGATCATAAATACATTTATGCATATGTGGGGTACAATTTGTTGACTGTTTTTTATATACAATCTGACGTGGTTACATCAAACCAATCAACAAAGCTTTCACCTCATTTACTTGATTACTATGTTAAGACATTTATGCTCTACACGTGACAGATTTGACTTGTACCCTTGCAATATGATCCATAGGTGTGGTCCCGCCTTTTACCCTCTATCAAACCTCCCTCCTCCCCTCTCTTCCCACTCCATTTATCTCCTTCATCCTGAGCTACAGTTGTGTTCTACCTTTCATAACAAAGTGTGAGTAAATATAAGTAGGTTTCATAGAAGTACTGAGTACATTGGATACTTTTTCCTCCATTCTTGAGATACTTTGCTCAGGAGAATATGTTCCAGGTCCCTCCATGAAAACATAAAAGAGGTAAAGGCTCTATCCTTTTTTAAGGCTGCATAGTATTCCATGGTATACATATACCATAATTTATTAATCCATTCATGGATCAATGGGCACTTGGGCTTATTCCATGACTTGGCTATTACAAATTGAGCTGCAATTAATAATTTGTTGCAAATATCTTTTTTGTAAACTGATTTTTGGTCTTTTGGATATACTCCTAGGAGAAGAATTGCAAGATCCAATGGCAGGTCAATTTTTAGATCCCTGAGTGTTTTTTTTAATGCTCAGTTGGTGGAGGAAGTGGAATCAGCAGTAGCACATGATCTATGTAATGAATGTGATATTTTTCTCTTTTTCATAGATAAACATTTCATTAGAAGGCTGAGGTCCAATAAAATCAGTTTCAAAGGATAATCTATTAAAATGTAAACTTGCATTTTAATCTCAAAATGTTCTACTTTTCTGCTACTAAAAGTCCCCTTATTAACGTTTTAATTGTTTACTCTCAGATACCATAGAAAAGTTTTCAAACAAAATCATTTTATTGAATATAATAGCTAAAATCATGTGTTTGCCTATTCCCACTTATTGAAACACAGTGGCCTGTAATGTGTTTTATGTTGTGTGTACTCTAGTCATGTTCTTAGTGAAAATGTGAAAGATGCCTAAAATCCCTTTCTGGGATTATTAAATTATGATACACCATAAAATGAAAAGGGCCACTATTGGAATGGTAATGTCCAATCTTTCTGCTAGTTAACACACAGATTGAGAAGGAAGGATTCACATCCACTCCGTCTTTAGCTGGTCATTATCCCCCTTGGTGTCAGTTTGCCCACATGGCTCATTTTCAAGATTAAAATCATCAGAAAGGAATTTCTCAAGTCATCAGAGTACTGTGTGCTCATTAGCCACATCCTTCCCAAACATTTTATTGATATTTTGAGTTGTCTACACTGCATTGGTTCCAGGCTTGAACTCACATTTAAAAAGGACACATATTTTTTACTTATCCTTGTTTTCACAAAAATCACACTAAAAAAAAGTTTGAAAACTAATCACAAGCCAAACATGAGTTTGAAAAAATGAGGATGTATCTTCACAAGAAAAATAAAATAAGACGTGTACAAATGAAATGTTAGGGATATTAACTGTCAGACTTAGTACTTTAATAAATAAAATATGACGTATTTAATGAAATACTAATATTATCAAACCGTTTAAAACATTACGCACAATGTATTGCTCAATAAAGCAAAAAATTCATTTTAAAACAGTATGTAGTAAATGCCAATGTCATCAAAATAATATTAATTGCAAATGTAAAATGCAATTCTAAATGTATTACACACATAAAATTTTAAAATTGTACAATAGGTGGGTCAGTGCTAATGTTTGGAAATAAACCAAAATCAGGAAACATAAAATCCGTGTGGATGGAAACGCATGAAGTCCTTTCAGCAACACCGACGAGTCAAGGAGATCGAAACTTGCGGGGGTGAATCAAAAGGGATGCTGTTGACCTTGTTCATGGAAGTGAAATAATGGACCACAACACAGTCTGTCTCCAAACGTTTGTGTGTTTTACTTCTTTAGCATGAGAAAATCTTCATAAATGTGGGAGGAAGAAAAGAAAGATATAGACACCAACTCAGAAAGACCTAGAGTTTTCTGCTTAACTAACTCTAATTTCAGGCAATGTACTAACGTATCTGAAGTTGTTTCCTCATTATAAAATAGGAAGAACTGAATCTACTTAAAAAATATAATAGAAGGGCAGTGCCTGTGGCTCAAAGGAGTAGGGTGCCGGCCCCATATGCCAGAGGTGGTGGGTTCAAACCCAGCCCTGCCAAAAAGTGCAAAAATGATAATAATAATAATGGAACTCAGTGAATAGCCAGCAATGCTCTAAATGGCAATTGCTCTAATTATTCTAACTTAGAGCCTTGTCAAGCCCTGGACGCCAGTCTTCATCCCACAGCAGTGTGCCACTCCCTCCGGGGAGTGCTTTTCAGATGACTTTCCAATGGATCTGTGTTTCCACAGGGGTATCCTTGGCAGTTTTCAAAAGTTTTATTCAAATTTCATTAAAAGTATAGTTTAATTTTAAAAGTATATATCCCAAATATTTGTAGCACAATTAAGTAAGAACAAAGCTTAGAGGGGTCTGCTTAATGCATATTTTCCTCAGAGTGTTGTCCAATAACTAATACATGTTGGGAGGTGATAAATTGCTTTAGAGTTACTTTTAGAATTATTTCAGGAGACTTGTTTACAGTATATACTTAGCAAATATCAATTCTTTTCACTGAGGTAAAATATCTTTAAAACTAAGAAAGTAATTGATTTAACAGAAAACAAGAGTGTTTTACATGGGCCTCACAAGTACTAAGGTTTTGAAATACACAAAAATGAGGAAACATCAAAGGAAATTAAAAAAAGATCATTTAATCAATACCAAATGACTCTCATGGAGCAAACTGGTAAAGAGGTATAAAAGTAAAGCAACCTGCTGAAAACACATAAGGGAATTCAAAGACAAAAGAAAAAAAAGCAAAATAATACAAGAGTGATTATTTTAAAAAATTAATGAACAAAAAATTGTATGTATTTATGGATGCAATGTGATGTTTCGATACTTGCATACATACTTGTGGAAAACTGAAATTAAGCTTATTAACAGAGCCATCATCTCATGTATTCATCTATTTTCTATGCTGAGAGCACTTAAAATCTACTAGCTTAGCATTTTTAAATACACATTATTATGTCCTGTGATCACCATGCTGGGCAATAGATCTCTAACACTTAGTATTCCTGTCTAACAGAAACTTGGACCCTTTGAACAACTTTTCTTATTCCTCATACGCTCCACTCTCAGCCTCGGGTAACTACAATTCTACTCCATGAGTCTATGAGTTTGATCTTATCATCTTTGCATATGGGTTGTGATATAAAGTATTTGTTTTTCACTGCCTGCCTTATTTCACTTAGCATAATGTCCTCCATGATCATTGTTGCAAATGACAGAATTTCCTCTTGTTATTACGGCTGAATAGTATTCCTTCGTGTGTCTATACCACATTTTCTTTCTCCGTTCATCTGAGACTTAGGTCGATTCCACATCCTGACTATTTTGAATAATGCTGTAATGCACATGGGAGTGTGGTGACTTCTCAGGACACTGATTTCAGTTCCTTTGGATACATAACCAGAAGAAGGATGATGGCTCATATAGTAGTTCTACTTTTAGTTTTTTGGAAAACTTGCATATTGCTTTCTATAATGGCTCCACTAATGTATATTTCACTCAACAATGTACAAGAGTTCCCTTTTCCCATATTCTCACTGAAATTCATCATTCACCTTTTTGATAACAGATTTTCTAGGAGGACATGAAATATCATCTCTTACCTCACACCGTATATAAAATCACTTCAAAATGGAGAAAAGGCTTACATAAAAAGGAAATTTGAATTATTCAGCTTAGGTCTTTTTTTTAATAATTTATGTGCAAATTGGATCTAAGCTCAAAGTAAAATTTTCTAAAGTTGTATACCACTGGTCATATTTTAATATTACTTTGAAGGAGCATAATATGCAATAAAAAGTCTCTTGGAACTATCACTACAATATGAGGTGATTAAACAATTTTCAAATCATCAAATCTTGATTAGATCTAGCTAGTTTTTTATTATATGCTGCTATGTTATATTGATGCAAATATGAAGAAGATACATCACTTTGTAAAAATACTTTAATGTATAGAAAAGAAAAAATACTTCAGTAATTTTCATGTATGATTCATTTCTTTGCTTTTCAATATTCCTAAATAAAATTTTAAGGTTGGGTGCACTTTGGGAGGCCAAGACAGCTGGATTGTCTAAGCTCAGGAGTTCAAGACCAGCCTGAGCAAGAGCAAGACCTCGTCCCTAAAAACACTAACCAGGTGTTGTGGTGGGCACCTATCGTCTCAGCTACTTGGGAATTGAGACAAAAGGAGAGCTTGAGCCCAAGAGTTTGAGTTTCCTGTGAGCTACAATGCCATGACACTGTACCCAGGGTGACAGAGTGAGACTCTGTCTCAAAAATGTAATTTTTTTATACATGTCAACTATATGTAACTATATTTCACTGTTAAATGCATAAATTAATAAACAGAACTCATGTAAGCTCAGAGAAAAATATAAAGGCAATAACAAAGCATACCAAAGGCCTATATAAGTTAATTAAGAAACTATTTTTATAATGGTTCCAAATTGTTGCTATATTAAATAAAAAATAAAATTAATTATCAAGGAGAATATTAAAGCCACAACAAGTTGAGTAATTCTTTATAAAGGTACTTATACATTTTCCAACTTTTAATTTGAAATCATGTGGACAGTATGTACAAAAATGCAATTTTATCTTAAAATACCTATCACAAGAAAAGGAACTATTCTGAATATTTCAAATGAAACAACATAGGGAAATAAAACAGATACATATAGATATACTTCAGTTTGGTCTATTTTACTGTTATTTTTAATAAGTCCAATTCTAGTAATGTTTGGTGAGTATAAATTATCTATGGTTACAAATATAACAATGATATTAAATTCTAATTCAATTCAAAATAAACTACATTTAATTATTTGTATAATGAAGTTAATGTTCAGCAGTAGTAACCTCTGTGTTTTAACTGATTGACTCATTGTGTTACAGTAGGATACATTTTTAAAGTTTTTTTCCTATGAAAAATGTAAACTAGCTGGGAAAATGATCATTTCTTTCTATATTAAACACTTATCAAGAACAAATGTTTAGAATCCATAGGAGGATTCTTTCTGTCTTAGAACTGAAAATAATAACCCCATTACTACTTTTTAGTATCTAGATCAGATTAATTAAAGATTAAGCAGAAAGTGTAAGGTAAACTATTAACAAAAAAGTTAAGTTTGCAACTACCTATTTGGACTAATCACAATGATCTTACCAAAGAACAAACCGCAAATGAGAAAAAACTGGTTGGTGAGCTTAAAAAACATCACAATCCAGGGGTACAAGTGAATCTTTCTAAGAGTAGAATGTGAACGTTTTAAAACAATAACTGAGAAAATGACACGAAGACTGTGTTGACCAGTTTGATGGAAGTATTTCGGATTGCATGTGAAAACCCCACCCTATACCCCAGAAGTGCATTAATGTACATAGTTACCATTCAATTAAAAAAAAATCACAATCATCTTTCTATAATCCTTGATTTCAATTTAGTGTTCACAAAACCTCTCATCATAGTTATTGTTGATTTACTTAATAAGTAAATGTTGCAAATCACTTCACAAGTTTGCTGACAAATGAGTGTGGCAGTACTTGCCAAAGCATCATCAGTAATTTGTGCAAAAGAAACATGCAAAAAACAATAGCATCCCTCTGGTAAATAATTAAAATTTGAAAATATCTGTTCTACACTTTGGATTTGTACCAGTTGGAGTTTCCTAACATTAACTAGAGGCAAAAACTGTAGTTCTATATTATATCTGTAGGGTTTATTATTCTACTCTACAAATCATTTCATAAATGTGTAGAGAAACAACAAAAAATCTTACTCTCACACTCATTAACAAAGCAAAGTTGTTATCATCTCTATCTGCTGTCTGTAAACTTGATAGTGCTATGGGTGCAATTCATAAAGCCTCAGGATCCAGGAAATTTGTTAGACTAAGAATATGAAAAAAAATCCATAATTTTTATTTCTTAAATAAAATAAAGTCTGACTTAGGATACAGATGTTTCCATCTTTGATGTTTGAATGTTCTGGGTAAACATATTAATGAGATTCAGCTGCATTAGTTTAGCTTAGGTAGACTGAAGTCTTATGATCTAGTGAACTTAAAAGAATAATTGCATTTTTGTTATAGTGTCTTCTGTGAATCATCCTGTACAAAAAAAAAAGGAGGGGGGAAGAATAGGAAAGAAAAAGAAATTAAAGCAGATGCTTTCTTAGTTCATCTGACTTGCTCTTTTGAATGTCAGTTTTAATAATAAGCGTATTGTCAATATTTATTATAAGTTTGCATCAATGACTTTTCTAGTTGAAAAAGAGTTTGGTAGAAATACTTAAATGACTCGTAACATTTTAAATGAGTAGAATAGTGAACATATTTTCCAAGATTGGCTATTTTCCACGCAGTGGGGTGTGTTTTTAAAAACACATTCTTGGCCTTTATCAAAAAACCACAGATAGCTGTAATTCTGGTAAGTTTTACAGATAATTTATGACTTTTGCACTCAATTTAATGGCTCATAAAAAACTTAAACAGCAGTATTAGGACATTGCTTTAGCAGTCAAAAAGATTCTGATGACTGAGAAGGTTTATAAAAGGGACTTCTATGTCAAGTGGAAATTTTTGAATTCTACTTAGAAATTTGACTCTTCAGACAAACATTGCTTTTTCAAAGTTATACCCTGGCTCTTATGATTGATGCCAGTATATCTGATAATAATGCAAAAGATAATTATCAGTGTATTTTATTTTACCTTCCCATTTCCTACATATTATACTAATATTGTATAAGGCAAATTATTATTGGAAAACGAATGTAAACTTGACTGTGACAATTTACCAGTCCTGAAATGAGCGTATATATTTCAACCATGGAAACGGATTCCTTTCTTTTTTTTTCACCATGGCTTTTAAACATCACCTGCTTCTCTTTGTGATGAAACCTCACAGGAAATGAATGCCAAAGGTAAAAGATGAAAGGGAAAGTAATTTTCTGGGAGGAGAGTAAGAATAATTTTGCACTGTGAGGTGAAAGGGTGAGAAATCAAAAGATGTGTGAGGAATTACTTATGAAACTGGAAATGAGGTAAAAGTTGGAGGGAAAGGGAAAAAAAATGGGAAAGAGAAAGGAGAAAATTGCTAGTCACTGAGAAAAACAAAGAAACTATAGATAAAACATATACCTAGAAAATGCTTTTTAAAAAACAAGTTACTGTCATATGTATAGGAAACTACCAAACCTAACAAAATATTGCATAGAAACTCAATATGCTTGTTGGATAAATATTAACAATCAGGTATTCTTAGATCTTTCTTCTTTCATACTTCACTATTATGAATAATTATACTGTTGCTTTTCCTTTTTCTGGTCTTTCTTAAGAAGAATCAAGGGAACGTGCAATAAGAAAGCACAGAAGGTGGAAGGGAAGCTAGAAGTATTAACTTTAAGAAGAGAATATACAAGGAGAAAATAATGTATCATATAAATAAAATAAGAAAAAAGAAACCTAAAAATTTTATTTGAGCTGACCTGAGAGTGGAAGAAGAAATATTTGTAGAGACAGTTATGAAGTAGCAAATAGGCAAAAGAAGAGAAGATGAAATGAGGAAAGTATTACCATATAGTATTCACTGAGAAACATCTGGGGATATTGTATTAATAATACACAGTAGAACTACAATAGTTGACCATCTCCCTGCATTGACTACCTCCTTAACTTGACCAAATTTTCATAGACCTTATACACCACATGTACTCAATGGAAAACTGACTTCTATATAATGATCACCTCTGCAAGTTGTACCTTGACCACATGGACTGTGACACAGAATATCAATTTATGCTCTATAACAATTGAGTCCACTCCAAACCAAGGGGTAAAAGATATAGGTTTTACCCCTTAGTTATGTTATTCCTTTCTTTAGTATAAGTTCTTTTATGTTTTATTTTTACCACATATTGTGTTAGGACTAATGTCCTATTGTTTATCATCACAAATCATGGAAGGTTTTTTAAATGTGAAGGACTGGTTTGAATTGCAGGTGTGTACTACAATTAATGAAAATTTTTACAGTTGTGACATGATGGCCCAAAGGAAAAAACTCAGAGAACTGACACTGAAGAAAAAGTTGATCTACATTTTCTGGAAAGTGGTGGCCAAGGAAAGATGGCAGGACATTTTGGTGTTAGCAAAACCACAGTTAACAACATCCAAAAATGTAAACATGAGTCCTTGGAAAAATATGATAAGGAAAGTGGATAATGAGAGAAACTTCCTTTAATGAAATCAATGAAGCTACATTTGCTGGTTCAAACAAATGAGGGCAGTTAAAGCCCTAATCTCCATGCCAATGAACCAAGAACTTGCTAAACACACACACACACACACAAATGCAGAGAAATTTGGGGTGGCAGATTTCCAAGCATCAGTAGTTGGCTGAAGAAATTTAAATTATGATATGAGACCTCCCAGAAAGTGTTGTGTGGCAAATCCAATGAACTTGAAGCAGAAGATGTAGATGAACTGGTCAAAAAGTTTCCAGAAAAATAAAAAAAAAAATGAACAACAACAAAAAAATTTCCCAGATTTTACCAGAAGCTTCATAGATAACATCTTTAACACTGATGAGTGCAAATTCTTGAGTGCAAATTCTTTTTTGAGGCAATGCCTGACAGGCTCCTCATCCTAAAGGCAGACAAATGTAAAAGTGGAAAACTTTCCAAAGAATATTTCACAGTTCCGCTCTATGCTACCTCAACCTGTCATGCACATTTGAGAACCTAAAGCTGGAAACCTTCTGTGTCACTTGGAGATCAAACAAATGCACATGGATGACTGGTGCCCTGTTTGAGTAATGAGTAAGGGATATCAACTGAGAAGTGAAGGTGAAGTGGTTTATTTCACTGAGAGTAGACAACTGTTCCGTCCACCCTCAATGTGCATCTTCTCACACCTGTTACACCGAAATTTCTGCCTCCAAATATGACCTCAAACATTCAATCCCTAGTCCATGGCATCATCAAAATGTTTAAAATGCACTGTTGACCCCAGCTCCTGTAGTGGGTCATTACTAAAACACAAAGATGTAGGCCACCTGGAAAACAACTTCATCCTTTGCATCAGTTAATGCTCAGGATGCTGTCATCTGGATCAGTTCTGCTTAGAATAAAGTTCACCCAGAAATGATACAGAAGTGTTTGAAGATAGCTGGATCTGTCACAATCCAACAGCATGATGTTCTGGCTCCATCTCCAATGGCAGAATTCAAAGGAGTAGATTTTTAACGTTTTGTAGCCAGGAGTGATGAGGGGGTCAATCTGTAATGAATCTGACCCAGAAGCAATTTTCTAGGTGATATTTACCAAAGTATAAGTCAGCCTAAAAGTGTGTAAAGCAGCTGATGAAACAGAAGAAGTAGTGAGTAATACACAGAAATTTCAGAAACTCCAAAAGAAGATGTCACCTGTCTGATAAGGCAGTTGAAGTTACTTGTTGGGGGAAGTATCCAGGTATGTTAAGTGGTATAGTGAGCATTGAGAGTATTTTTCCCCTCTAACATTGGTAAAGAGAGTAAGAAACAGATCAAGATTGACTCCTCAGAAAGAATAATTAAACCAGGAGAAAGCAGTAAATGTACTGACTTTGTATACATATTACTGTATGCATAATTTTACTATGTTTTCATTATATATGATTTTGCATGATATTCTATCATGAAAACTATACAAGAAAGTAAAATATATGAATACAATAATATAATAGACCTAGTTTTTATGTTGACCATCTTGGTACATTGACCAGTTTCTCACAGTTCCTTGGCTGGTCAACTGGCAGAGGGACTTCAAAAAGATGCTAATGGCTAAAAATTATTTAAATGCAGAACTCTTTTCAGCCTGAGCCACTAAGTCATTTCATTCTATATGATTGATACATGAAATGGAACCTAACAAAATATTAGAATTATTCTATTCACTTAAAATCATTATTATCATTTATTTATTATTAGTGGTACTACCATTGAGAACTATATAAGTCAGCATTTTTCTTTATATTCTAGAAGTCAACCCCAAGTTGAAACAGTATGATGGGGGAAATCCCTGATAATTAAAATTAGCATTAATTGAGGATGGAGATATATTTAATAAAGACATCCAAAGTTAGTCAAAATCGATAAAGATAAAAATGAAACTACACAAAAGGAAATATGGGGAGAAGGGGCTGCAATCTCATCAGAGGCTTGGGACCCTTTTGCAAGGCCATTCATGTTTTAGTGGAATTCATTCCCTCGTAGCTGTAATTCTCAGTTTCCATCATCTTCCTGGCTGTAAGCTAAAAGTTGGCTCTTTGCTCTCAGTTCCTGAAGACTGAATTCCGGTTCTAACATATTACTGTTGTACAATGTCACAACTCACCTCTCAAAGCCAACAGTAGAATAATTCTCTGCACCAAGAGCCCAGTCAACATGTGAAGGACGACGTGCTTCATTAGGTCAGGCTAGACAAGGATAATCTCCCTTTTCACTGATTCATTGATTCAGAATTGACTTAATAGGAACTATCCTTAAATCTGTAAAAGACTTTACCTTTTGTCACAATATTTGATAAATACAAATCAAATCAATCTGAGGTTATATTTGTTCTCAAGGAAAGGGATATTGCAATGGCATAGTCATTGGGGGATTTATTTTTGAATTGTAAATTTCACATCATTTCTACACTGATACTATAATAAAAATTGAGAAAAGGTAGTAAAATTAGAACTATAAAATTTTTACTAAAAATTTCTAATCATGAAGTAGATAAAAATGTTGAAAAATATATTGCCATAAATTTTAAAAAATATTAAATTAGCAATCATTTCCATTAGCAAAGTTTGTAAAGAAATATGAAATTAAAAGTGAGCTATCAAACCTCAGATATAAAAGTGGAAAAATAAAAACCTTTTAGAGATGAAAAGATAAAAAAGGAAGGTTCTATGGGAAAATAGATGCCATGGAGACCAAGGTAAAAATAGCGTGGCAGATAGAAATGAGAAAAGCACACAATATGGAAGAAAATGATAAACATTACAATAATAAAATGAAGAAGAAAATGATGAATAGAAGAAACTTTTACACTGCTGGTGGGACTGCAAACTAACACAACCTTTTTAGAAGGAAGTATGGAAAATCCTCAAAGAACTCAAGCTAGACCTTCCATTTAATCCTGTAATCCCATTACTAGGCATCTAGCCCAGAAGAAAAAAAAAAAATCCTTATACCATGAGGACACTTGCACTAGACTGTCTATCACAACTCAATTTACAATCGCCAGAATGTGGAAATACCCTAAATGCCCACCAACCCAGGAATCGATTAACAAGCTGTGGTATATGTATGCCATGGAATACTATTCAGCCATTAAAAAGGTGGAGACTTTACATCCTTTGTATTAACCTGGATGGAGGTAGAACACATTATTCTTAGTAAAGCATCCCAAGAATGGAGAAGCAAGAATTCTATGTACTCAATTCTGATGTGAGGACAATTAATAACCTAGCATATGATGTGGGGGGAGAAGAGGAGAGCAGAGAAAAAGAAAGGATAGAAGGGGGTGGGAGAAGGGAAAAGCATAGAGAGAGAAGGAGGGGATAGGGATAGAGAAGAACAGAGAGAGGGAAGAGGGGGTGGGGGAAAAGAAGAGCAGAGAGAGAGAAGGAGGGAGGAGGTGGGAGAAGGGAAGAGCAGAGAGAGGGAAGAAGGGAGGGGGGTGGTGGGTCATGGTTTGTGACACACCTTGGGAACAGGACATAATTATAAGAGGGACTTTACCTAACAAATGAATCAATGTAGCCTGGTTCTTTTACTCTCAATGAATCCCCAACAATAAAAAAACAAAAAAAGAAACAAAGAAGATCTGACATTTACATCATGGATCCCTACTTCCCTACTTTCAAAAAATAAAAACCTATGGAAAGAACATATATTTAAGTATATGATTATTTTATTTCTTAAAAAAAAAGACTTGAATATATATATTGAAAGTGCGTAGCATGAGTCAAAATAAATCCATTCAATATTACATACCCCGTGACAGTAATGAAGTTTCTAAAGTTTAAAAATTAAGCAGAGCTTTTGGGCAGCCAATAAAAGACATTAGTAAAATGTATCAGCTTTTGCTTGTGTAAGTCTTTATCCCTCCTATAAATCTAAAATATATCTTTTCTGAGTACAGTATTCACAGTAGGTGGAATTGGTTTTTTTTTTTTCCATCAGCCCTTTGAATATGTGATCACATTCTTTCCTGGTCTGTAAATTTTCCACTGAAAGGTCTGCTGCCAGATGTATTAGAGCTTCTTCAAATGTTATTTGTTCCTTGGTGCTTTTAGGATTCTATGTTTGTCCTTGATTGTCAAAAGTTTCATTATTATATCATTATATGTCTTGATGAAATCTTTTTTACATGGAATATGCTTCATGATAGTTGACTTTCCAATATCTGGAAAAAACACCTGGATAGAGAGAAAGGGAGATTAAGAAAGTTTGTTATAAAAAAAAAAAGGAAGAAAGAAAAAAGTTTGTTATTTATTTTAATAAACTTTCTACCACTTTTTTAATGCAACTTATTCTTTAAGTTCAATGACCTCACATTTGATCTTTTGATTGTATTTTCAAATACACACTGATTCTTTCTTCTGCTTTATCAGTTGTGCTGTTGAGACTGTTTAATGCTTTTTTCAGTTTGCCCACTTTATTTTTTAACTCCAAGATTTGTGGAGTTATAGTATTTTTGTTACTTCAATCTCTTTTAAATACCACCAATAAAGTTCTAAATTGTTTCTTCATATTTTCTTGATGTTTGTAGAAATTTCTCAAAACAACTATTTTATTTTATTTTATTTTAATTATTTGGAGATAGAGTCTCAGTCTTGCAGCAACCTCAAACTCTTGGACTCAAATTATCTTTTTGCCTCAGCCTCCAAAGTAGCTGGGCCTATAGGCACCTGCCACAATTAGCCCTGATAATTTTTCTATTTTTAATACAGATGAGGTCTCACTTTTGCTCAGGTTGATCTCAAACAAGTTCATGCAATCCACCTGCCTCAGCCTCCCAAAGTGCTAGGATTACAGGTGTGAGCCACCTATGCACAGCTAGAACAACTATTTTAAATTCTCTGATAAGTTACATATTTCCTATTTCCAGGGATGGTCACTGAAGTTTTGTTTTGTCTTGTTTGATGAGATCATATTGCCCTGAATGTTCTTGATGTCTGTGGATGTGCACTAATTTCTGGGCATTGAAAAATTAGGCATTTATTCCAATCTTCAAAATCAGGTCTTATTTGTACCTCTACTCTATTTCCAGGAGTTCGAAGGGGACCTGTTGTTGAATTCCCTAAGCCTATAGTCACTGAGGTAAATAATTTTAGGGCTACAGAATGCCCTAGTTTAGGTATACTGCAACCATTTCAGACTCTTGCAGGCCCATCCCTGATGTAATTAAGGCAGATGTAATTAGATCAGGGAGTGCTTTCTGGATTCCCAGGTAAAGTGCCTAGGCCACCTTTCACTCTTTCCACAGTTAGTAGGATTATCTCTGTACTGTGCTAGTGTGAGTTGGGGGAAGGGTGATGTAATCACTTCCACAGCCACTGCAGTTGGCACCACACTGAGTTAAGCTCATAACCTCCCAGAGCAGCATGGTTGTGGCTGTGGAAACTTGACTTCCACTTGTATTTAAGCTGGTAGAGATCCTTGGGGTATTTCATCAGGCTATTAGGTTCCTTTCTGCCCTGGGGTAGGTCTATAAGCATCATCAAAGTGCACATCCCTGAAATCAGAGCCCACAAGGATCTTATTGTTGCTATATTTCACTATAATGGGCTATGGCTAGTATTAGGTTCCTGGGCTAATTCCCTCCCCCCAATTTTTACCTCTCCTGTTCTCCAACAGAAAGTGTCTCTCTCCATGATGCACAGTCTGGAGTTGAGGGAAGGACATTTCAGGCACTTTCATGGGCACCATAGCTCATATTGCATTTGGTGGCACCCCAAGCCCATGGTCCTTCCAGACTAGTATGGCCCAAGAACTAGACTTGACTGAGAACTGTCATGATGGTGATCATTCCAGTCTTCCCCTGGAATTTATGAGCAGCCTGAGGTCTTTACTCAGGCAATGGTGAAGCAGGCTGGGACTAGGGTTTCACCCATTGGGGTAGCAGATTCTCTCTTAGCCCATAGCTGTTTCCATGATCCTGATGTGGACACTGATATGGAATCAAAGGTCATAGCATTGTGCTTTGGCCAAATGCTGTGTTTTGCTATGGTGGGGCTGATACTAAGTTCTAATATAAAGTCCCACACATCCTTCCCTCTTTATTCACCAAGTACACAGCTTCTTTCTCTACACCAACAGCCTAAAATTGGGAGGGGGTATTGTAGAGAATGGGAGACTGTCCTCTGTACTCTATTCAATGCATCTTTCCTTGTTTCTATACTATTATCAGTTACTATGATTGATCACTGCATTTATTTAATTTTTATAATGTTTTCTCTGGTGTGGATAGTGGTTAAATTTGATGATGCTTCTGGAGTATAATCTCTGAAGATTCTGGTTCTGTTTCCTTTCTTATAACTCCATTTTATTTTTAATTTTTTTGATTTTTTTTTCTTACTCAGAAAAGTTAAGAACTTTTCTTAAAATCATTATTTCTGAAAAATACATACAAAGTAAATACAGTCATAATGTCTTAGGGATGAGGCTTTTCACCCCCAACTTGTAAGCTTTCTCAATATGTAAGATAATGGAATTTATTAAATATTCTGTCAAAATTGTCTGTCTATAGTTAGAAACACATGGGGATAAGAATTTTTTATGATTAATCATTGGCATGCATATCTTGCAATGTCCTATGAAAAAATATATATGATTTTTATGATTGCTATAGGTTTGAAATTTTGAAGTAAGAAGTTTGAAAAATTCCTTTTTTGATATGATTCTATCCATAAAAAATAAAATTTGTGAGGTATTTACTCTGAATTAGGAATGTCAAGACTTAGCTTTCCTAGAAAATAAAGACTAGAAGTCCTGAAAGATGGAGAAAAATGTAATTTCTCACTTTGAAGAATTTCCCATAGAAAAAGAGAGAAGAATATTTAAAAAATTAATCCATCAATTTTCCATTAATATTTTATAAATTAAAAATATGGAGATCATGGGTTTTGAACTGATTTATATAACATTGCATCATTACTATGTGTCAGAATGTAAACTAGAACTCAGTTTCATGGCATGAGGATCAGTGATTTTTTTATTACACTTCATGGCCTTCTATTATTTTTTTTCCTTTTTTTAATTATTAAATGATAGCTATATACATTAATGCAAACATGGAGTACAGTGTAGTGTTTTCATATACAATTTGAAATATTTTCATTAAACTGGTTAACATAGACTTTATGTCAATTTTCTTAGCTATTGTGTTAAGAAATTTATACTATAATTTTAGAAAGATTCACTTGTACCCTTGTAGGATAAACCATAGAGGTGACCCCACCAATCACCCTCCCTTCCCCCAACCCCCCCAACCACTCCCCGCACCCACACCCCATCCCATATTCTAAGGCTATAATTAGGTTATAACATTCCTATGAAAGCTATAAATTAGTTTCAAAATAGGACTGTGTACATTGGATACTTTTT
>CAUYQV010061441.1:0-47256 GCA_963574575.1 Galagoides demidoff
ACTTGGAGGTCGCGCCTAGAAGGTAAAGAAAGACAAGAGACAAAGTGTAGTTCAAGAGAGTCAGCAAAGTTGGAGCCGACTTCCTTTATTGCTGGGGCAATATATAGGGGAGTGGAAGGGGCTACATGCAGGATCAGGGAGAGGCTGTTATCACACTGTGCTTTTAGCATTGCTGTTTACCCTTACAGTTATTGTCTTTTTTCTATTTACTTACAAAATTATTTTTCATTTTTATTTTACTTTATAATGAAATGAATTTGTTTAAGAGGACTTGACAAGTTTATGTTATGCCTGAAAATAGTAAAGTACAATGCATAATATTATGTATCAAATGCTTATTTGCTTATCTGTTGTTATACTAACTAATGAATAGGACTGATTAAAATAATATTCTTGAGTAATGTGATGTGCAGACTATAGGAATCTCATTGGGTATTCTCTTAAGATTAACATCTAGCATTTTAATATACAAGTCATATTCAAATGCTATACTTTTTTGCATTGACAATCTGTAGATCAGAGATACATAAGTATTGGGCAACGCCCATGGCTCAGTGGGTAGAGCACCAGCCCATATACTAAGGGTGGCAGGTTCAAACCTGGCCCCAGCCAAACTGCAACAAAAAAAAATAACCAGGCATTGTGGTGGACACCTATAGTCCCAGCTACCCAGGAGGCTGAAGCAAGAGAATCATCTGAGCCCAGGAGATGGGGGTTGCTGTGAGCTGTGATGCCATAGCACTCTACTGAAGGTGATAAAAGGAGACTCTGTCTCTAGAAAAAGAAAAGAAATACATAAGTATCTGTTGCTGTAAGGATCTCATGGAAAAGTGATGTCACGGAGAATAAACACACTTATTGAAATTGTGTTTTAAATAAAGGTGACCATGTGCTTGCTCAGGCAAAATGACGAGCTTCTGTATTTGCAGTTGGTTTATATAGGGAATTTTGTACATGCATACAATATAGCAATGACCTCATTGATCCATTTAAACATCATGTGACTACCTTCCCTGTGATTCACTTCCGATAATCCACTCAACATACACCTTTTGACATAACCCTTTCAACATAACCCAATTTAACATAACTCAATGGAGAACATATTGTTAGCCATTACTTCTTTGTTCTTATCTGATGATGCCTGAGGCTATGGAGGAACGCTGTAGATTGAATACATGCCTTTGCTAGCTTTGCCATTTGGAGGCTGTTACTTCAGATCTTTAAACAAGGCATAAAGAAACTTCTTGGGCATACAGAAATTTGTGTGCAAACCTCTACTCCCATGTAGGCCTTAAGTGAGGGGGATTTTGCTGGAAACTTTTATAAGGAATTTTCAGGCTGGATTTCTCAAAAGCCTTTCATGAGCCCAAGTTTCATCTGTGCCTTTAGATACCTCTATGCATTGGGTAAATTCCTCTTCTCTTGAGGTCTCCAAGCACATTTCCATTCCCGGACCTGTCAGCAAGCAACCTTCGTTACTTACCACAGATCAGTTAAAGGTCATCTGGCCAGTTGGTATCTGGCCAGTTTTCCAAAGGGCTTTTTTATTGGCCTTATAAAGTCAACCTTAATTCCTTAATGCAGTAAATTCTATTCCAGCCAAAGTCTTGATCATGTTAGGCTTACAACCAACCTGGCCACATGGGATTCTGCCTCAGTTTCTCACAAGTGTGCCTGCACAAAATCTTTTCACTGCTTTCTCTCATATGGCTTTTTTGGCCAGAGGCATATAGGCGTTTCCCCTATAAGTATCTTGGAGTTTGTTAGTGTTTCAAGGGTAAGGCAGACCTAAAATAAAAAGTTAAATCCTTCCCAATGAAAATATAAACAAATCTAAATTCACAAATTTGCCAAATATTTATGTTTAATCTTGACCAATCTTATAAATGCATATGTAAAATGGGATAAAGGAAAACTATTATAGTAACAGACTGAATACAAGGAGCCTTGGCTTTCTATCTGTAATCTTCTACTAATTATCTGAGTAGTTTTAGCAAGTTACTTGACCTCTCAGGTCTATAGTTGGATTGGCTACCAAATGAAGAGGTTGGTTAGAGCCACAATTCTTAAACTATTGGCTTATGGAACAGTGTTATTCTAAAAGATAGAGTAGGATTTTCTATGCTAATATTTAAATTGTTTTTTCTTACTTGCAGGAGAAAGTTAGTGATGAGGAATTTTGCGATTAAATTATTTAGAGATGACAAAAACAGCTGTTTCTGCTATACATATTCTTTCAGCTAGTCTATCCTTTTATAATTTTTATATTAATATGTATTTACTGACTATACCTAGCCTACCTACATGGTTTGATGGAATCCTACAAGCTTTAATACAGAACTCTTAAGAAAAGAATGAGGCTTTTAATGTAGACAAAGAAGGAAATGGTGGTACCATTATGTATCGCCCTGTCTCCAGTTTCTGGTTCTACTTTTATGATCCAAATATTTTGCCCTGGCATGGATGTGTCTTTCAATAGATACTATACTTACAACTTCTCCCAAATAATGACTCAACTTTTCCTGGGTTCCTACTTCTAGGAGCCTTTTCCAAGAAGAAATTAGAATTTGTTAAATCAAGATTCAAAGCCTCATTTGAGAAAGGGAGCATTTTTTCCCTTTCCCTGCTTCTGTGTTTGAGAGGCAGACCATAGATCTATGTCCTCCAGAGCTATTTAGTAAGCCTCATCTCTCCTTGAACAATTTTTATTACTTTTACCTCATTCAAATAAGTGTGGGTTTGTTACTGCTTACTCATATGATTTAATCTTAACTAAGGTAGAAAAATTATTAATATTTAGGAAAGAAAAAAATTTTTCTTCATTATCTACCATTCATTACAAATTATTCTGAACCTAAACATGTTTAGATGTCTTTCACTTCCCTTTTTTTCAGTGTCACACGATGATATTGCTTCAGAAATCTTCCAAACAGTTAATACTTTATTTTCTATTCCCTTTATTTTCTGAAGGTAGGATAATCACAGAAAATGTTTAGAAATTGCCATAATTCCCATTAGTTACTTTTTTCAACATTTGAACTTTAATCATTGGTATAATTTCACAGATAGACTATATGATCATTTCGGGTAGAAAAAGTATGGCTCATTCTATAGAATTAAATATATCGATATACTATACAGTACTCCCATTTTCCCCTCATTTATCAAAAAAAACACAGAGATCTTAAAATACCACCATAATTTACCAAAAAAAATTGAGCAGTACTGGATTAGGTGACTGTATTGGTTTCATATAGCTAATATAACAAATTATTACAAATTTTTGACTTAAAAGAATAGAACTTTGACACAATTTTAAGAGCTACTTTACCTAACAAATGCAATCAGTGAAACCTGAAAAAAAAAAAAAAAGAATAGAATTTCATTCTCTTGGTTATGGAGGCTGGAAGTCTAAATTACGTTTTACAGAGTTAAAATTAAGGTGTCATCAGGACTAGTGTGGTTAGCAGGTCCCAGTTGAGAATCTACTCCTTGTGTTTCCTTGTCTTCTAGTGGCTGCCAGTATCCTTAGCTTGTGGTCCTATCACTCCAATCTCTGCTTCTCCCGTCACATTGTATTCTCTTCTTCTATAGTCAAGTCCTTCAGCCTCCCTCTCTAAGACACTTATGATTACATTTAGAGACCACAGATAATCCAAAAATGTCTCCCTATCTCAAAATCCTTAACTTAATCTCATCTACAAAGTCCTTTTGCCATATAAGGTAACATTTACAGATTCTAGAGGTTAGAACATGTCAATCTTTTGAATATACCATAGTGAATTCTAAAAGAGTTTCTAATTCTAAAATTTTGTACAAATAAAGGCTTAAGTTGTGTTTGTAAATACTTATCTGAGTGCAGAGTACCAAAATAGTTATATAAATTTGTCTTTTTAAAATATAAATTTATTTTTAATATAAAAATATGGGGCCAGGCGAGGTGTCTCTCATGCCTGTAATCCTAATAGTCTGGGAGGCCGAGACAAGAGGATTGCTTGAGGTCAGGTGTTTGAGACCAGCCTGAGCAAGAGCAAGACTCTGTCTCTAGTAAAAATAGAAAAATTGACCAGGCATTGTGGTGGGCACCTGTAGTCCCAGCTACTTGGGAGTCTGAGGCAAGAGGATCACTTCAGCCCAAGAGTTTGAGGTTGCTGTAAGCCGTGATGATGCCACGGCACTCAACCCAGGGCAAGAGTGAGACACTATCTCAAACAAATAAAAAGGTATATGTATGTGTGTATGACATATTTTATGTTTAGTCACCAATATCATGTATATGTGGTATTTTTTTATGTTTAGTCAGTCTATGAGAGCAATTGAGTAGTTTAGGGATTTGAAAGCTAACAGAATACTATTAGCTTTCATATTGAATATGCCATGAATAGTGCCACATATTCATTGGTGTCTTATAAGCTCTCCCAGACAAGCTTCAATTATTTCAAAATATTCTTTGTATTATTATAACCCATATACATCACTTTTAAAAAAAAGAGTAGCAATAGAAATATTAAATGAAATAATTGGATAATCACAGAACCTTAATTGTTAACTCCATCCTTTATCTGATTGAAATTTTTTCCCAGAATGCTATTAGATTGACTTAATTTTCAAATCTTCGTTTTTCATGTCTCTCAATTAGGGGTATAAAGAAGTAACAAAATGGTCAAAAGCAAGTTTTAAGAAAAAAATGTGGGGTGGTGACTGTGGCTTAAGGAGTAGGGCACCAGTGCCATATAACAGGGGTGGAGGGTTCAAGCCCAGCCCCAGCCAAAATTGCAGAAAAAAAAAGTGAAATATATATATCTCATAATCTAAGTAACAATTTCTTTGAGATTTAACAAATATTAGAGTAAAGTATAAAATTACCTTAATATGACTTCTATTTTGGTAGATGTATCCTGATTGTTTGACACAAGCTGTCTATGCAACATTCCTGGAGGCATTTCCAGAATCTTGTAACCTCTTTAATGATGAATTTAAAGAAGAACTAGGGAATAACATTTTTCTTTGGTTGTCAGGTATGAATAAATTAATTAAGTACTGATTATTATTTTAGTTCCTAAAGTTTTTAGATTGCAGTATTTTGTTTACTATAATAAAAAAATTGGTAGCTCTTTGTCTTATAAAGCATACCATGTCAATTCCTATGTCTCAAAATAATAATGATTATTTTCTTCTGAAAAATTTTTATACCATAATTAGTTATTAGCTCTAGAAGCCAAATAATATTATAAGTAATTGAATCATTATAGAAAAATGAATTACCATCAAAATATAGTCATACATTATATGCTATATTTGGAAGATAAATATTTTAAGTTGCTTTTGGAATGCCACTTACATTTTTATAGCAAACAGTATTGGATGAGATAAATTCTAAAACTAATGGAATTCCTCATGGAACATACAGTTGGTTATTAATCAAAGAAAATCTTTTCTCATTTTTTATTGTTAGGAGAAAATCTGTTTTTTAAATTATTGTGTGTATGTATGAGGGAGAGGTAGGAATAAAAAAAGTAAAAAAATAAGAAAGACTAAAGTGAATTAAAACTCTATCTTTTTTTTAGAATATAGAAGTATGAGTTTATTTATATTAGAGAAAGGGAAGAGAATGAGAAGGAAAGAGATGAGAAAGACAAGCGAATGAGAGAAGGCAAACTCTGTTCTAGAACATTTAGCTGGAGATGTAAGTCCTTAGGTTTAAAACTAAGATATAAAAATATAGTTTCACTTTCCTAGAATGGCCCCTTAACATTTTTTTCTAAGACTATAATGAACTACCAGAAGATATTAACTATTTTCATGTAGTCCTCCTTATAAATACTTGTCTAAATGTTAACTGAGTTTTAATACCTTATGTCAGTTTTACTAACCAAGTCATTTCTATAAGAAAATGTTTCACTGGGGAAGCCAAGATGAAAGACTAGAATCAGCTTGCACAATATCACTTACAGAAAGGATTTAAAATGGTGAATGACCTTTGGATCAATTATCTGACTGAGAGCACTAGGAATCCACAGAGAGGAAGCAGGAGTAAAGTAAAGAAGACAGAAGGGGATAAGCTGCTTTGTAGTACCAGATGTAACACCCACACATGGGAAAGAAGAGGAAAAAATCCAAATTCCATGCTTCCCCTTGAGGATACAGCATCTATAGCAGTGGGAGGACCCCTCCTCTGCAGCAGGTCTCTGGACTGATACAGAGACCTAACTGGAGGCTCTGCAGCTGCATTGCATGGGAGAGAAGGGATGTCTGGCTTCTTAACCCTAGGCACTGTGGCATGTGCCATTGTAATATCCCAAATCTGGAATGCAACTTTTTGCCAGTGGTCAGATTTGTGACTAAAGCATCCGCCTTGTTCCTGCCAGGTAGAGATTGAGTGGGGAATCCCAGAACGCACATGCAACCTGTGGAGACAGGTGAAAGGCACTCCTTCTATCACTGCTAGGGGCCCTAGGCAGAGCAAGGGCCTGGCACCCACTGCTATGGCCTGTGTATCCCACTCAACCACACTTCCTGTGAGATCCAGTTAGAGCATGCACCTATAGCCCTGATGCCTACTGCCCAATGCCAGGGCAATTGGACTACTGCTGCTTGAAAAGCCCCAAGTGGGATAAAAGCCAGTACAGCTATGACTGGGCAGTCTACATGTGACAAAACCACACCATCCTAAACAGCAACCCTGGGCACTGTGCCCCATTCGCCTGCTCCATCCCATGTAGGCACTGTGTCCCTTGGGTTCACTCTGTTTGTAGGTCTTGCTTCATCTTGCACATTAGCTGTGGTCTGCTGGCTCACTCCCCACAGAGGGCCATTCTGCCCTACACCCCATGGGCCTGCAAGGCCACTACCTCCTAAACCCCTCCTACAACCTGCACCACACCCTGAACAGATCTTGCCCAGCCCATGTGCCTGGCACCTCAGCTTTCCAGGCCTGCATACATGTGCATATGCCCAGTGGACCTTCTCTGTCTTGTGCACTTGTCCAACTAGCCACCTTCATTTCATGTGTGTACCTGGCACCAGGAGTGGGAGATAGTCCCACCATAGTGGGACTACCAATGACACCCAGAGAGGAACAAAGGAAATGTAACAGAGCAGCAGCATGGTTAAGCTTCCTGAGTAACCCAAGCATGACATCCAGGGACCCATCCCTGGAGGGCAGCAGAAGCCTCAGCAGAGAACAGATATATCCTATTGGCTATATGTTGTGCAGTGAGAGAAGTGGCCCTAGATAAGAGGACACCAGCATAAAAACTCCCACAATATGAAAAAACAGGCTGTCTCAATACCCTGAAAGGATTAAAATAGCACTCTAGTAATGAAACTCCCTAGAAAAGGAAATTGTTGAAATGACAGATATCGAATACAGGTAAGATGAACCAAATTGAGGACATGGTAGAAAACCCTCTCAAAGAACCCCCCCAAAATAATAATAATTCAGGACATGAATAAAAAATTCACAGATAGATTAGAAAACATATAGATTAGAAAAGAGGTAGAAAACATTAGAAAAGAGAAAAACAGAATTTTAAAGAAAAATGTTATTTATGGAATTTCAAATACATCAGAAAGCTTTAATAACAGACTGAACCAAGCAGAAGGAAGGATTTCAGAGCTTAAAAACAGGGTTTTGAAGTAACACAATCAGTAAAAAAATAAAAGTAGGCCAAAAATAGTCCGAGAGGGGCTCCAGCGTCCAATTTAGAACCTATAGTAACACTGTGAAGCATAAAATAAAATAAAAATAAAAAACAAAATAAACTCACAGAAAGGATTACTGGGGAGAGTGGCATACACAAAACATCTGGAGACAACTAGGAACAAAGGAGAAGATTGGGGACTATCGGGATCTGCCATGTGGCAAGTAACTTTTCTTTTTTGTAGTTTTTTTTTTTTTTTTTTTGGCTGGGGCTGGCTTTGAACCTGCCACCTCCAGCATATGGGACCAGCGCCCTACTCCTTTGAGCCACAGGTGCCACCCCAAGTAACTGTTTTCTTAAGTGACCTTCTCTACAAAAGAGAAGCAGCCCAGCAGCCTTTTCAAAAGCCCTGAGACAGCCACTGACTCTGCAGCTTTCACTGCAAATGTCCCCTTAGTGTTCATTTACTTGGATCTCAGCAGCCTGCTACACAGAAGACACTAGTGGCTTTTGTCACCAAGATAACCAGTAGCTATCGCTGTTGTATTTCAACTCCACTTAAAAGCCAAGACATGCCCTTTCTGCAAAACTCATGCATACCCCAGATTTCTGAGCCACAGCCACTCTATGCTTATCTACACTCTAGCCCTGGCTCTTTACAGCAATATCCATTCCCACATCTCATACACTAAAGATATTGCTACAGAAAGCTAGCATGCTACTAAACCGTGGACCTCCTTTTAGTTCATATATGCCTATGTTCTAAACTCCAGCTCCATAGCTTTTCAACAAGTGCCAGCACTATGGACACCTGAGCCAATGCTTCAACACGCACATTCACACCCTGAACTCCAGTACAATAGTAAATCTGCATGTGTCATGCTCTGGACCCCAAATCCTAGAGTAAATGCCTATGCCTGGGACACTGTAGCCAATATAACAACGGGAGCAACCCTACCTCAGACTCCAGAAATATTGTGTTTCTGCATTATACTCCCAGCCTCCTCAGTGTTCCAAAACACTTGTACCTCACACATCATTACTAATGCCCAAGCAGAAGGAGCTGTTTCCCAGGCACTGAAGGTACTGCTGCTCCAGATCCTGGAGCCGTGGTTCCTTCGCATGTACTATGCACCAGAAGCTAGCACTATGGCCACACCATAGGTACTGCATAACTGATACTGCTGCCAACACCACCACAATCATGCCCACAGGCTGAACCTGGAACCAACACTTCTACTATGGGAGAAAATGAGATTAGGAAAATTCAGCAGCCTTTGCCACTGAAGACCTTAACAACTCTCATAACCACTGCAGACAGCAATAGCCTTGGCCACTGAAGACCCTGGAATCATCACTGATGCTGACCTCAGGTGACAGAGTATCAGGGAAACTAAGCTGTTGTATGCCCTCCAAAACCAGAATCACCAGATCCCACCTAGATGCTGTCCTCAAATCTATCCATAGTTGAAGTTCTTTCTCCACTAAAACTGGTTGTAGAGTTTGGAAGAGATGACTGCTCCATTAATTGTGCAGAAATCAATGCAAGGCAAAAAAAAAACCACACAAAAAACAACCAAGAAAACATGATTCTATCAGTGAAATACAATAATTTTCTAGTAACTGACCTAAAAGAAATGGAGATCTATAAATTGTCTCTCAAGAATTCAAAATAATTGTTTTAAGGAAGCTACATGAACTAAAAATACAATTAAAAATATTAGAAAAAACAATACTTGAACAAATTGAAAGTTTAATAAAGAAATAGGAATAATAATAATTATTATTATCCATAGCTCTATAGGTAAGAAACATAGTGAATAAAATGAAAAATACAATAAACAACACCAACAGCAGTCTTGATCAAGCCGAAGAAACAATGTATGAACACTAAGACAGGTCATTTGAAAATATCCACCCCGAAGTCTAAAAGGAAAAAAAGAATAAAACATAATAAAGAAAATCTATAGGACTTATGGGAAACCATGAAGACAATTAAATTTCACATTATAGCCATTTCAGAAGAAGAAAGAGAAAGAGGCAGAAAGATTATTAAAAGAAATAATAACTAAAAACCTAGTGAGATATGGTCATCTAGTAATGTGAAACTTAAAGATATCTAAACAGGATCAACCCAAGAAGACTTAACCAAAACACAGTATAATTAAAGTGTAAAAAAGCTTATACAGCATAGAATAATGAACAAAGGAGGGAGGATGAGGAATAAGAATATTACCTATTTGGTACATTGTACATTATTTGGGTGATGGGTACACTAAAAACCCCAAACTCTCTGCTATACAATACATCCTTATAATAAACTATGCTTGTATTCCCTAATTATATTGAAATTTTAAAACATCATAAAGGGAAGTACATTAGTAAGATGGCCAACTATAAGTTCCTATTACTCATTCTCTCCAAAAAAAATGAGTAAATAATTACACTTCAACCAAAATAAACATAGGATAGCACCAGAGAAAATCAAAGGGGAAGCAGAAATCCTATAGAGCACAGAAATCTAGGATGGCCACATAGAGAAGGGAAGGAAATACTCTGCCTCTGCCACTTCATCCCCCAGTCAAGATCAGCTCAGAACCAGGAGGGACTTCTCCCTGCAGGGGGAAAGGTAAGCAAGCAGCCCCCATTATCACTCCAGACATGTATAGTCTTCCCTATTGGAGACTTATTAAGTCCTCATAGGTTCTGAGCACAGCTAAGGGAAACTGCCTGAGTCCATATATCCATGCTATCCCTAGAGAAGGAGCTAGTGTTGAGCCCTATTTCTTCCCATGGCCCAAAGTGCTGCTGCCCTCCACTATCTTGACAATGGAGCCAGTTCTTGAGTGTTTCCTGTTCCAGAAACAAGTAGCCATTGCACCCCTCTATCACTAAGACTTTGCCACCATTACTCCATTTCTGCCCAGAAGTATGTCATCCCCTAGCAGACCTGCTGCTATGCCCTCTCTCTTTGGACCAAAATCACAAAGAGCCATTTCATAACTTCCATACCAGTTGCTGCTGCACACAGCCCCTTGTGGCCTGAGCTGATGCACTCTGCCCCCTGGGGACCTGAAGCCTTGGCCCACTGGAACATTGTACCTCCTGGCACCTACATTGATGTGATGCCCTATCTCCTGGTGACCTAGAGCTTCAGTTTAACAGAACAGTCATATTTCCTCAGTACCAAAGTTGTGGCAGTGCCTCACCTCCCAGGGACCCTGAGCCTGGGCCCAGTGGAGAAGCTGTGCCTTCTGGACCCCAGCTGGTATATCACCCCATGTTCCAAAGATCAGAGGCTTGGCCGAGCTGTGCCATCCTTCCCCTCCGGCAGGATAGCCATAGCTCTTTATCTCCCTGAAACTGGAATTAGCCACTCCAGAGTCTGAGCTGCTAAGAGGCCTTACCTCCCTGAAGAATGGAGTCATCATTACTCTGCTGTCTGCTCTCTGTGGCCCAAGACACAGCTGTGACTCATCATTCCTGTGTTCTTGATGCTTATGCCCTTGCCTCACAGAGCCTGGGCTACTACTATGGCCCACCATTCCAGGATTAGAGTTACCATGGTACCTTGTCCCATGGGACCCAAGTTGTCACTTTGCTTGTTGGCTCTGGAACCTGAGTTACAATTGTAACCTGCTCAATAGGGCCCAAGCTTCCACAGACCAGGCACCTGAAATAGTTTTACAACTGCCTTGATGGCAGACAGGACTAGGTTGAACTTGATCATGATGTATAATTTTTTTTTTATGTGTAGCTGTAATCTATTAGCTAAGATTTTATTGAGTATTTTTTCATCAATATTCATTAGTGAAACTGTTTTCTCCTTTTTATTTTTTTTATTATATTTATTCACAGTTAACATCATATTTTTTAATTTATTTTTTCCTTTATTCATTACTATGTACATTAATGCATTTTTGAGGTACAATATGCTGATTTGATATACAATGTGGAATGCTTACATCAAACTGATTAGCATAACCATCTCCTTGCTTACTTAATTGCTATGGTAAGACATTTATACACTATTCATAATAGTTTTGAAATTACCATTGCATTAAGCACATTAGATGAGGTCCCACCAAGCACCCTCCCTCCTCCTTTCCTCCCCCATGCCCCCCCTCCTACCCTTTTCCCTCCTTCTTTCTGGACTATAGTTATGTTTTGCCATTTGTATGAAAGTGTAGGTGATTGTATATTGATTTCATAGTAGTATTGAGTACATTGGATGCTTTCCCCCCCATTCTTGAGATACTATACTAAAAACATTTTGTTTCAGCTCCATCCAGGTAAAAATAACAGCTGTGAAGTCTTCATCTTTTTATGGCTGCATAGTGTTCCATGGTATACATATACCACAATTTGTTAATCCATTCATGGGTTGATGGGCACTTGGACTGTTTCCATGACCTGAAAATTATGAATTGGGCTGTAATAAACATTCTGGTACAAATGTCTTTGATGTAAAATGATTTTTGATCATCTGGGTATATACCTAGTAGAGAATTGCAGGATTGAATGGTAGGTCTACTTTTAGTCCCTTGAGTGTTCTCCAAACTTTTTTCCAAAAGGGCTGTATTGGCTACATTCCCACCAGCAGTGTAGAAGTGTTCCCTTCTCCCTGCATCTATAACAACATCTGTAATTTTTGGATTTTGTTATGTGGGTTAATCTTACTGGAGTTAGCTGATGTCTTAAAATGGTTTTGATTTGCATTTCTCTGATGAGTAAAGATGAGCACTTTTTCATGTGTTTATAGGCTGTGTGCCTGTCATCTTCAGAAAAGTTTCTGTTCAAATCTCTTGGTCACATAGAAATGAGGTTATTTGTTCTTTTCTTATTGATTAGTTTGAGTTCTCTGTGGATTCTAGTTATCAGACCTTAGTGGGAAGCATAACCTGCAAAAATCTTCTCCCTTTCTGAAGGCTGTCTCTTTGCTTTACTTACTGTGCTCTTGGCTTGCAGAAACATTTTATTTGGATCAGATCTCCATAATATATTTTTGGTGTTTCTTCAATTGCCAAGGGGGTCCTCCTCATAAAAAATTCTCCCAGGCTAATTTCTTTAAGCATTTTCCCTGCATTCTCTTCTAGTATTTTTCATAGTTTCATGTCTTAAATTTAAATATTCTATCCAGTGAGAATCAATTTTTGTTAATGGTGAAAGGGGGATCCAATTTTATTCTTTTTGAGACAGAGTCTCACTTTATCACCCACAGTAGAGTGTCATAGCATCACAGCTCACAGCAACCTTCAACTCCTGGGCTTAGGCAATTCTCTTGCCTAAGCCTCCCGAAAAGGTGGCATTATAGGTACCTGCCACAATATCTGGCTATTTTTATGTTGCAGTTTGCCTGGGGCTGGGCTCAAACCCTCCACCTTCAGTATATGGGGCCAGTACCCTACACATTGAGTCACAGGCACTGCCCCAAGTTTCATTCTTCTATAGGTTGCTAGCCAGTTCACCCAGCACCATTTATTAAATAATGAATCTTTCCCCCAGTGAATGTCTTTGATAAGCTTATCAAAGATCAAATGACAATAGGTAGCTGGGTTCATCTCTTGGTTCTCTATTATGAGATTTATGTTCAATAAATCTACCTGTCTATTTTTGTGCCAGTACCATGCTGTTTTGATCACTATAGATTTATAGTATAGCTTGAAGTCTGATAATGTGATACCTCCTGATTTGTTTTTATTACTGAGTAATGTATTGGCTATTTGAGATTTTCTCTGATTCTATATTAACTGAAGCACTATTTCTTCAAGCTCTTTAAAGTATGACAATGGTGCTTTAATAGGGATCACATTAAATCTGTAGATTGCTTTGGGTAGTATGGATATTTTAACGATTGTTGATTCTTCCCAGCCATGAGCATGGTATGTTTTTCCATTTGTTAACATCTTCAACTATTTCTTTTCTCAGAGTTTCAGGATTCTCTTTATAGAGATCTTTCACATCCTTTGTTAGGTAAATTCCCAAATATTTCATCTTCTTTGGCACTACTATACAATGAATAGAGTCCTTGACTATTTTCAACTTGGCTATGGTTGGCATATATAAAAGCTACTGATTTGTAAATATTGATTTTGTATCCTGAGATGCTGCTGTATTCCTTGATCACATCTTTTTGTAGTTGAGTCCCTGGGGTTTTCCATGTATAGGATCATGTCATCCATGAAGAGAGAAAGTTTAATCTAATCTTACCCCACATGAATACACTTGATCTCCTTAGCTTGCCTGATTGCAATGGCTAGGACTTCTATTACTATGTTGAATAGCAGTGGAGACAATGGGCATCCTTGCCTAGTTCCAGATCTGAGTGGAAATGTATTCAATTTTACTCCATTCAATGTGATATCAGCTGTGGGTTTACTGTAGACGGCCTCTATCAGTTTAAGAAATGTCCTGTCTAAGACTATTTTCTTAACTGTTCTGATAATGAAAGAATGCTGGATATTATCAAAAGCTTTTTCTGCATCAATTGAGAGAATCATGTGGTCTTTGTTTTTATTTGTGTGATGTATTATATTTATGGATTTATGTGTGTTGAATCAACCTTGTATCCTGGGATAAAACCAACTTGATCATGGTGTATAATTTTTTTTGATGTGTTGTTGAATTCCGTTTGTTAGGATCTTATTGAATATTTTTGTATCAATATTCATTAATGATATAGTTTTCTTTCTTTGATGGGTCTCTTCCTGGTTTGTAGATCAGGGTGATATTTCCTTCATGAAATGTGTTGGGAATTATTCCTTCTTTTTCTATATTTTGGACAAAGTTATGTAATATAGGTACTAGTTCTTCTTTAAAGGTTTGGTAAAATTTGGATGTGAAGCCATCTGGTCCACAACTTTTGTTTTCTGGGAGATTTTGTATAGTTGATGCTATTTCAGTATTTGATATAGGTCTATTCAGAATTTCTAATTCTTTCTGGTTGAGACTAGGAAGGTGGCATGCTTTCAGGTATTGGTCCATTTCTACCAGATTTTCAAATTTCTGACAACAGAGTTTTTCATAGTAATCATTGAGGATTTTTTTTTATTTCTGAAGTGTCTTTTGTTATTTCTCCTTTATCATTTCTGATTGATGAAATTAGAAATTTTACTTTTCTGTTTCTGGTTAGGTTAGCCAAAGATTTATCAATTTTATTGATCTTTTCAGAAACCACCTTTTGTTTCATTGATCTTCTGGATGATTCTTCTTTTTTCAGTTTCATTAATTCTGCTCGAATTTTGGTTGTTTCTTTTCTTCTGCTGGGTTTGGGATTGGAATGTTCTTCCTTTTCCTGTTGCTTGAGATGACCCATTAAATTGTTGACTTCTTCTCTTTCTGTTTTTTTGATGAAGGCTTCCAATACTATAAATTTCCCTCTTAGTACTGACTTTATAGTATCCCAAAGGTTTTGATAATCTTGTGTCTTCATTATCATTTTGTTATAAAATTTGGTGATTTCCTTAATCTCATCTAGAACCCAGCAATCATTCAGCATACGATTATTTAGTTTCCAAGGCTTTGTCTGAGCATGAAGATTCCTGTTGCTGTTGAGTTCAACTTTTATACTGTAATGGTCCAAGAAGATACAAGGAATAATTTTGATTCTTTTAAATTTGCTGAGGTTAGACTTGTGGCCTAAGATATGATCAATTTTGGAGGATGATTTGTGGGCTGATGAGAAGAATGTATATTCAGTTTTATTAGGATGACATCTTCTGTGTAAGTCTGTTAAATCCATTTGTTGTAGAGTCAAGTTTTAGCCCAATATTTCTTCATTTAGTTTATTCTTGACAGATCTATCCACAACTGCAAAAGGAGTGTTAAAATCTCTAACTATTATGGTGCAGGAAGATATTAAATTGTTCATATTTGTTAGGGTTTGCTTAAGAAATTGAGGAGCACTCTGATAGGGCACATAGATGTTAATTATTGAATTCTCTTCATGTTGAGTGTTTCCCTTGACTAATATGTAGTGACCATCCTTATTTTTCCTTATCTTCATTGGTTTAAAGCCTATTGTATCTGTGAATAAAATTGCAACCCCTACTTTTTTCTGACTTCCATTTGCCTGTATAATAGATGTCCATTCATTCACCCTGAGTCTATTTTTATCCTTTAAGGTAAGATGAGACTCTTGTATGCAACAGATATCTTGTCTGAGTTTATGTATCCAGTCAGCCAACCTGTGCCTCCTTATAGGACAATTTATACCATTCACATTAATTGAGAGAATTGATAAGTATGTTAGTGTTTTGGGCGTCATGTTTTTCAAATGCCTAGTGAATATATTTAATACTTTACTCACTGTGGAAGTTAGGTTTTGTTCAAAAGTGGTGGACCATTGTGCTGATCATTATGGAAGATGGGTTCAAGAATATCCTGGTGAGCTGGTTTAGTTATGGCAAATTTCTTCAACATGTGTATGTCAGGAAAATATTTCATTTCTCATTGCAGATGAGGCTAAAGTGCTGATCATTATGGAGGATGGGTCTGAGAATATCATGGTGAGCTGGTTTAGTTATGGCAAATTTCTTCAATATGTGTATGTCAGGAAAGTATTTCATTTCTCCATTGCAGATGAGGTTAAAGTGCTGATCATTATGGAGGATGGGTCCAAGAATATCATGGTGAGCTGGTTTAGTTATGGCAAATTTCTTCAACATGTATATGCCAGGGAAGTATTTCATTTCTCCATTGCATATGAGGCTAAGGTTAGCTGGATACAGGATCCTGGGCTGGAAGTTTTTTTGTTTTAGGAGATTGAAGGTCCTTGACCATGCTCTAACGGCTTGAAAGATTTCAGTTGAGAGATATGCAGTCATTCTAATATTTCTCCCTTTGTAAGTAATGCTTTTCTTACATCTGGCTGCTTGCAGAATTTTCTCCTTCATATTAACTTTGGCAAAGTTAATTACAATGTGTTAGGAGATACTTCATTTGGATTGAGTTATGCTGAAGTTCTGAAACTGTCCGATATCTGAATTTCTGTATTGAAATGCTTGGGAAATTCTCCTCCATAATATCTTGGAATAGAGAATTTGTGCCTTTAGGACCATCTTCTTCTTCTTCAGGAATTCCTATAAGAGGAATGTTTGATCTTTTGGAGTGATCCCACAACTCTCTCAAAGAATGATCAGTTTTTCCATCTCTCTGCCTCTTTGAGCATTTGAGAACGGTCAAAAACTTTGTCTTCAATTTCAGAGATCCTTTCTTCTGCCTGATCCACTCTATTAATTAAGGATTCTATTGTATTTTGGATCTCCTTGAATAGCTTTTTCATTTCCTTGAGCTCTGCTATCTCTTTTCTCATTGTGTCCATATCCTTAGAGATTTTGTCTTTGAATTCATTAAATTCTTAAGACAACTTTTACACAATTCCTTGGATTTCTAATTCCATCTTACTTCCATTGTATTCATCTTATTTGCCATCCATAGTCTGAATTTTATTTCTGATATTTTAGCCATTTGTTCATGAATGGCATCTTCTGACTTATCTCCTTAATCATTCCTTGGGGGAGTTGATCTACTCTGATTATTCATGTTGCCAGAGTTCTTCCTCTGGTTCTGCCCCATGATTATTTTACACAGTTTGGGTATTAAAACCAGTATTGGATTGAGGGTTCCAGGAACTGTAGTTACCTAGCCCTTTACCAAAGAGCTGGGACTAGTGATTGTGGCTTTTGATATGCTCTATTTTGGAGTATGTTCCATGGGCTAATGAGAAAAATGTGTATTCCTTAGCTTTGAGACAGTGGGTTCTGTAGATATCTATTAAGCCTAATCTTTCTAAGGCTGCAATTAAATCCTTTGTTTCTTTGTTTAGTTTCTGTTTATAGAATTTGTCCAGTTCTGTCAGAGCGGTGTTTAAGGCTCCAGTTATTATGGTGTTATAGGATATCATATTGCTCAGACCATTTAAGGTCTGTTTTATAAATCTGTGACAATTTAAGTTTGGTACATAAGTATTTAGAATTGAAATGTTCTCTTATTGTAGTGTTCCTTGACCAGAACAAAGTAACCGTATTTTTCATTCTTAACTTTAGTTGCTTTAACTCCACTTGTATTTGAAAATAAGATTGCGACCCCTTCCTTTCTTCCAATTTCCATTTCCATGAAATATTGTTTTCCAACCCTTTACCTTGAGTCTCAATGTTAGGTGTATTTCTTGGAGGCAGCATATAGATGGCTTGTGCTTTTTTATCCAATCAGCCAGCCTGTGCCTCTTCAGTGGATAATTCAAGCCATTTCCACATATTGAGAGAATCAATACATATGTTGGAATTCTATTCATCTTATTTTGTGAAAGCCCATTGCTTAGTTTGATCCTTTGGCTCATTGTGGAAGCTAGGTTTTGTCCTCTGGTTTCTGGGTGTTTCCTTTTCTGGTGCTCCATTATGATGATCAGTGTGGAGAATAGGTCTGAGTACTTCCTGTGGAGCTGGTCTTATGGCAAATTTCCTCAATGTCTGCATTTCAGTAAGAGATATGATTTCTCCATTGATTTTGAAGCTTAGTTTAGTAGAATATAGAATTCTGGGATGAAAATTGTTTTAAGAAAGTTAAAGGTAGATGCCCATTCTCTTCTGGCTTGAAAAGTCTGCTGTCATCCCCATGGATCTGCCTCTGTAGGTCAGTTGGTGCTTATTCATGGCTGCTTGCAGAATTTTCTTTTTCATCTTGACTTTGGACAGGCACTTACAATGTATCTTGGAAATGTTCTGTTTGTGTTGAGATGACCCAGGGTTCAATAGCCCTCTAAAAGGAGTGTGTCAGAATCTTTAATGATGTTTAGAAATTTTCATTTATGATATCCTCCAGGAGAGTTTTTATTCCTTTGGGTCATTCTTCTTGACCTTCAGGGATACCAATAAGTTTTATGTTTTGTGAAGTCCCATAATTCTCTAAGCAATTACTCTGTTGTTTCTCTCTTCTTTTCTGCCTCTTTAAATGTCTGAGTTAACCCAAGAACTTTATCCTCTAGCTCTGAGATTATTTCTTCTCCATGGTCTAATCTGGTATTGATACTTTCTACTGCATCTTAAAATTCTCTGATTGACTTCTTCAATTCCTTAAGCTCCAATATATCCTTTCTCAATTTTTCATATCTTCATTCATTATTTGGATTTTTTAAATTTCCTTTTGATTATTTTCAACTTTCTTTTCAATACGCTTCATTGTTTTTGCCATTCATATTGTAAATTTCCTTTCTGTCATTTCCATTATTTCTTCATAGGTGGAATCCTCTGCAGTAGCTACCTCATGAACTCCTGGAGAAGTGTTCTGTTCTCATTTTTTATGTTGCCAGAATTTTTCTGTTTGTTCCTCCTTCTGTATCTTTTCTTCTTGTTTACTTCTTTTACCTACTTTTTTCTTCTCACCAACCTCCTTCACTTCAAATTACCTTGTCTCTATGTTTAGGTATTGAAGTGTCCTTTTGGTATAGGGCCAAAAGGAAGAGAAAAGAGTGAGAAGGGAGAAAAGGAACAAAAAGATAAAGAAAAAAAAGATGGAGTGAAAAGAAAATAATAAGGAAAAGAAGAGAAGAAGGACAGAAAGAGAGAGACAGGAGAGGCTTGGTGCCTATAGCTCAGTGGTTAGGGCACCAGCCACATACACCAGGGCTGGTGGGTTCAAACCCAGCCTGGGCCAGCTAAACAACAATGACAACTGCACCAAAAATATAGCCAGCCTTGTGGTAGGCACCTGTAGTCCCAGGTACTCAGAAAGCTGAGGCAAGAGAATTGCTCAAGCCAAAGAGTTTGAGGTTGCTGTGAGCTATGATGATGCCACAGCACTCTACTCAGGTAAATTGATTAACACTCTGTCAAAAAAAAAAAAAAAAAAAAAAAAAGAAAGAAAGAAAGAAAGAAAGAAAGAAAAAAGGAGAGGACAGGAGAAATTATGGTGTTTGACAGAGTATTTACAGACCCATACCTGTAATTCCAGGACTCTACAAGGGCCAGGCTGGGTGAGTCCCACAAGATCAGGAGCTCCCTCCCAGCCTGGGAAAAAGCTAGACCACACCTCCAGCAGGTATAGAACAAAATCAGCAGTGTATCTTACTGGGGACCTACCAATACCATCTTTCCACAGGCCAAAACTCAAAGGATATCCTTGACCAGGAGCTCGAGACCTCCTTAAATGAGGCCAGTGCCATGACATCCCAGTCCAAGCCTCAGAGTAAGGCTCTGTTCCATAAACAGAATACAGAATGAAATAAAGCAATCAGGAGAATGAAAAATAATAATAATAATAATAATAAATAATGAAAATTAAAAATAATATTGTAAATGATGTTAAAAAAAAGATTTTTTTAGTGTTTGAGAAATTTATGTGGGAAAACTGAGAAAAGTAGAAAAATCTGTACCAAAAGAGAGAAAAGGGAGAGAAATAGAAAATTTTAGAAAAAATGGAGCCTTTGCTATTGAAGAAAATAAAAATGAAAAAATAAAACTACAACAAAACAAAACAAAAACCAACAACAAAAAAACTAAGGAAAAAAATTAAGAAAGAAAAATGTATATATCAATAGATTGCCTGGATACCAGTTGATGCTCCAAGAAGAAAGGAAAAAGGGAATATAGCCTGCACACCAGATGGCACTATGATATTAGGGGACACAAGACACATAGGCTGCTTTTGGTGTATAAGATGGGGGGCCAGAAATCACCATCTAGTTGCCAAGGAGGTTTGGTTTCATCTTCTTGATTTATTTGTCCTCAATCAGGGCTTGCTTGTTTTGCTAGCATTCAGTCCCTGCAGGATTGGAATCTATTCTCTCCAGATTTCTTAGGAGGTATGCCTCAACCTTCCAATCAGTGTTCCCTGGCCACAAAGTAGCTTTCCTGGGGGACATGGAAGCCATTCAACTCAGCCCAGGGATGGCTGTCTGAGCTTAGCAGGCAATCCAGAGCTGGTCCTGCACTAGGACCCTGTGGACTGTTCCTCTTGGGTGGCCCTCTCTCCATGGTAGTGTCCTGCTAGTAGTAGCTAAGCTGATGGGAGTTTCATCCCACCCAGTGATTCAATCTCATCCCAGACACTGTTCAAGTTCACTTGCTTGCTTAAGCCCTTCCAAGGCAGCTCCAGCAAGCTCCCCAGTACAAAAAAGAAAAAAACTGCAGAATAGCCCTTCATAGTCTCTAGCCCTCCTTTGCTGGAGGGCCAGCCAGCCTCAGTGCACACCCAGGCATTTGCCTTCTGTGCCACTCTTCCACTGCTCCTAACCTCCTCGTTGGCTCCTGGAGTCTCCTACTGCTTCATTGTGCCTCGAGAGTTATGTTGCTGGGCAAGATACCCCAGCCAGAGGTGGCTGTAGTCCTTTGTCCCTGGTCTCACCATGAGTGGCTGCTAAGGATATGTCTCTAGTCTGCCATCTTGCTATATACTCCAAAAAATGTTTGTTGAGTGAACTAGTATGTTATCTTTCTTTATATATCAGGACCAAGTTGGGTTCTTCCCCAAAATGGAAGTATTGTCCAAAACTAGACTTTCATAACCATGTCTTTTATTTCTGCATTCTGATACTTTGAGATCTGGGACCTTGCTGACCCTAGGACTGCTCTTCCTGGGGCTAGTCAGTTCCTAGTCTCTAGTAAACAATTTGCCAATTGGCACGTTTTTCAAAACAAACCAGCTCACCCAGAACCTACAATACAACCACCTGATTCATTGGGCTCTTAAACTCAGCACCACTATTCACTTGCCCTAATCATCCCAGGACTAGGAACCAGATAACTAGGGACAGCCCCTATTCCCTAGAGCCTGCTGAAATTATTCAAATTAGCTAATTACAAGCCTACTTGCTTTGCCCATTTCTTCTCATGGAAAACACAATAAAGGTTTTTGCCCACAGTTTTTCCTTTTTCTTCTGTCTCCTGACTGACCAGTTTTTACTCATGTGGTCTCTTGAGAACCATGGGTGACAAACTCTTTACGATGGCAACCCACTGATCTGTTGGCTTTACTATACTTCAGATTTTCTTTCAACACACAGGTGCTCTATTAAGAAGTACCCAAGTGAATCAAACTGAAGGGTTCTGTATATTTCATCAAATAGGCCATTATATCTTAAAAAACACTTAGAAAATTATGATTTGATAGCTCAGTCTAGCAAATAATACTTATTGAACACACCACTGTGAAAATATTGGCTATATTTATGAGTATTATTCTAACTTTTATTGCTGAGTGTAGAGTTGTTTAGAGTAGTGAAGTGACTTACTTAATCCTACATAGTTTAAAAGGAATCAAAAAATATTTTCTGTTGTAAGGATGAAATATGTAATAGTCATAAAGTGCTTTGACAAAATAAAAGGTACTTTCAAAATCCTAATTTCTTTGGCCAAATATACATTTATATAAACAGGTTTAAAACCTCAAAAATGCTTTTGGACCCACTGGAAATTGGACAATCTCTCCACAACAACCATACATGGTAGCAAGAAAATGCCTATAAAATCAATACAGGAAAAGCTTGCAAGCAGCCAAGAACGCATACTAGCTAGTAAGTAATTTTTTGTATACTGCAAAATGGAATAGGTAGCAAAAATCAAGTATATTAGGTTATTTTATTAGAGGGAATTTTCTAATGGTTTATTTTTTGATAAATGTCTTAAAATAATATTTGATTTATAAATTGGTGTCATAGTCGTACATGCTTCCATTTGCCTAAGATACACATTTTTCTATAATTCTGTACTTTTTTTCTTGATTTGTATGAAATTTTTGTCTTCATGTACACTGCAAATATTCTTATTTTTATTTGTATTGATAACTGGTTAATAATGTGTTTTGCTAATAGATAAAGTTTAAATTTTTTATTTGGTTCTTTTAAATTATATTTTCAGGTGGTGCCTGTGGCTCAGAAGGGTAGAGCACTGGCCCCATATGCCAGAGGTGGTGGGTTCAAACCCAGCTCCAGCCCCCCCCCCCAAAATTATGTTTTCTTTAGTGTTTCAGTTTGGGGGCACTTTCATCTAGATTTACCTAAGATTGTAAAAATATCTAAAATATCTAACTATGTCTTTTTTTCTAGCACTGTTTTATTTCTGTATTTGATTTAATATTTTAATATATTTGGAATTTATTTTGTTATAAGGATGGTGGTTTTATTCCAGTATGATGTTTTTTCCCAATAACTCATTTATTAAATAGTCTACTAATAGACTATTTGAAATACAAATTCACTTAAATTTTTGTATTCTCTTCTGTACCTTTGAGCTACATGCCAGATTCCTACAACAGAACCAAAATCCTCAGTTACTCAACATTAATAACCTTTATAAGGCAAATTTATTTTTGTATTATTTGTGCTGTATTTGAAGTATAAAACATAGGTCTAATGCTCAGTCCTCTTTCCTGACCAATTAAATCAGAATCTAGACTCAGTTCTTCTTGAAATTTTTAAGCACCTCAGATGATTTCAATTTATAGGCAAAGTTATAAACTATTAGTATACAGAGAAATACTGTTCCAACCTATATCTTTGGGCCAACTATAGCTTGTGGACTAAGTCTGGCCTATAGCATATTTTTATACATCCTGTGGACTGAGAATGATTTTTATATTTTTAAGGGTTATAAAAAACAAAATATATAAAACAAAATAAATAATGTACTGTAGAGACTACAAGTGGCCTGAAAATCCTAAAATACTATCTAGCCCTTTATAGAAAAAGTTTATTAACCCTGATTCTACATGTCTTTTCTGATATTTTGTTTAGTTGTTCTATTAATTGCTGAGAAGGAATATTAAAATATCTATAATTGTAAAATTGTCTATTACTCCCTTTTATTTTATTGATTTTTGCCTTGTGTATACAAGATTAAACATCATACTTACTACAACAGTTACCAATATCATAACTCATCTGAGGAATTACTGAGAACAAGACATTCTCCTGGCAAGCCTGGAAATCTCTTGTGACTTGAAAGGCAAGCCACCAAGTAACTCAGTAATCCTGGAGGAGCAGAGTTCAGTAGTGGTAAGGCTATTATTAAGTATTAAGCATTTTATGACAGTTCCTTAAAGGATTAGTGGAGAAAAATTGCATTTAGTATTTTAGAAATCATTTCTTTACCACCTTTGAAGATCATTTCCTTGAGTACATGCTTTCTTGGCACCTATGAGATCATTTCCCCAAGCATGCAGCCCCTGCATTTCTTTGCTTAGTAATCTTTCTGCCTATAGTGTATCCTCGCAATAAAAGGACTCTGTGAGAAGTGCTCAGTGCTATCCTGCACCTATGAGTAGCCTCGCCTCTTGCAGCGTGTACTGTCAATCTGTGTCTCATGTGATCATTTATGAGGTCATAACACTAGTGCATTTTAAGTTATTGAGCACATATGCTTTTATTATTTTTCCTTTAATCATTATAAAACATTCCTTTTTATCTATGATAATTCCCCTTCCTTTGAGTTTTGTTTTGTTTATGCTTAATATAGCCACTCCCAATTTCTTAGAATTGTTGTTTTACATGGTATATGTTTTCCTGCCATTTTACTCATTTAAAGTCTCTGTTTTTTATATTTAATTTGTGTTTCTTGTAAACAACCTATAGTTAAGTCTTTTTTTGTTGTTTGTTTGTTTTTTGAGACAGAGTCTTACTCTATCACCCTCAGTAGTGCCATGGTGTTATTATAGCTCACAACAACTTCAAACTTTTGGGCTCAAGAGATTCTCTTGCCCTACCCTCCTAAGTAGCTGAGACTACAGGAACCTGCCTATTTTTCATAGAGATGGAGTCATGCTCTTGCTCAGATTGGTCTTGAATTCCTGAGCTCAAGAGATCCTACAGCCTTGGCCTCCCAAAGTGCTAGGATTAAAAGGCATGCGCCACCACCCCTGGCCCTGAGTCTTGTTTTTTTAATTTAGCCTGATAATTTCTTCCTTTTAATTGGACTGTTACTTCATTTACACTTAACATAAATATTCATATGATTTATTTTATTTCTACTCTGGGTTGCTATTTTTTTTTTCAGATTTATCCTATTTGTTCTTTGCTCTTCAATTCTCCTTTTCTGTCTTCTTTTATAATTCCTCTATTGGCTATCTACCTAAACCACTTTTCATTTTTTAAGGGCACTTTAATTACTACAAAGTGCATCCATAATTTATCAAAATGCTGTCTAAAGTTAATATCATCCTACTTTACTTAAAATGTAGAAACCTGGAACAGTATAGTTATGTGTATGTTCTTTTGTCTTTTGTACTGTTGTCATATATTATATTAGGTCTACATGAATAATAGTGCCATATTGTATAGTGTCATGATTTCTGTTTTAAGTCATTCCTTTTTAAGCTTTATTGAGGTATAATTGATTTATACTGCATGTGTTTAAAGTGTAAAATTTGATGATTTTTGACATAGCCATAAAGGTATGAAACTATCACAACTCTGGAAGAGAAAACATATCAATCACTCTCAAAAATTCCTAAGGCTTTTTTTTTTAAATCTACTCTCCTGTTAGTGGACATTCACATTTTTCCAGTATTACAAATAATGCTGCTGTGAACGTTTATGTTCAAGTCTTTGTATGGACATAGAATTTTCTCTCTGATAAACACCTAATAGTGGAATGGCTGAGTAGTATAGTATGTGGTATATATAACATTTTAAGAAATTCCTTATCCAAAATTTTACATTCCTACCAGTGTATAGGTTATAGTTACTCCACTTCTTCATTAACACTTGGTATGGTCCTTTTATTTTAGCCATTCTTCTGAGTTACGTAGGGATTTAATTAGGTTTTATTCTAATTTCTTTAATGACTAATCATGATGAGATTCTTTTATGTGCTTATTTGCCATCTGTATATCTTCTTTGCTGAAGTATCAGTTCAAATCATTTGCCCATTTCTACTTGAGTTGTTCTCTTATTATTGAGTTCTTAATGTATTTTAGATATAAGTCCTTTATCAGATATATGCTTTGCAAATATTCTCTCCCATTTGTGGCTTGCTAGTTTCATTAACATAAAGTGGGTTTATTTTTGTTTTATGAATTAATAAATATTTAACATTTTCTACTTTATTGCCTGTATAGCAAATGTTAGTGATATAAAAGCCCACATAAACAAAAATTCTTTGATTTTTTTAGTTATTCTCAAGAGTAAAAGTCATTGGCCCTGAAACCAATGACTTTGGGGACTATTATTCTATAGGAAGTCACTGTAAAGGAGTTTGACCCATACCATATCCTACTATTGCTTTATTATTTCTGTATTGCTTATCCCCAGTGTGGACTCCATCGCACTATAAAGAATCCCCTAAATATAAGACCCAAATAATTTATTTACTAGGCCAAATCTACGTTTTTGTCTGGAGATTCTCTAATGGTTTCCCAATTCTAATGTATTCTACCTGCACATAAAAGACTGAAATGTCCCTCAGCAGGTCATATAACCCCTCTGAGCCTTATTTTTCCAACTGAAAAATGGGCTGATTAGATTATTTCTACATTCCTCTTTTCTGACATTTTGTTACTCCTTGACTTCTATCTATAGGCGCTAAATAATTTTCCAAGGTAGTGGTTAAGTGTTGAGGTAGGATTAACTAAAGACTAGGGGTTTAGGATTCATTATTTTAGAGCTCTTCCCTCACTACAGTTCTGTCTGTGTGTGGCTTTATGTATATTAAAACCTTAATCCATGTATTGGAGTAGGGCTGAGGCAGATCAAGAGCAAAGACAGGGTGTGCATATGCATATATGTGGGTTTCAAGGAGTAGAATTATCTGTGCTCATTTATACTGCTATCTTAGAATTGCTTCTTCTAATCCAAAATATACTTAAACATAATTCTTCTTGACATTTGAGATGCTTATTGTCATGTGAAGCTAACTTTTTCCCAGAATTTTAACAAAAAGAATTTTGCTTTTTTAAGTGAAAGAAACAGATAGTGGATAGTTAAAATTTGCCTTCCAAAACAAAATGGTGTAATATCTCTGTTTTGAGGACTGGAATGTAATTAGTTATTGAATTTCAGTCTCTGGAATGACTCAAGATTTACAAGCCAGCTCCCTTTAACCAGTGTATATTGTTGGATTATTCACAAGACTAAAATTTTAATGTTCATTTATCTTATTTTGGTACACCACCATTTTAGCTTCTGAAGTAAAATAAAGATAATTTTTGAAAGAGTATTTTTTACACCTCTCCCCCTATTTTAAACTCAACTTTTCCTCTTTATCTGGACTTTAGGTTTAAAACATTAACAAAATGCATGATTTTTATAAACTATAGTTTAAGCAATAAGAAAACTCCTTATATTCACTTAGCTTGAAGTTTTTTTACTACACTTGGTGCGATGGGGAGATAAAAAAGAAACATAATATTCATAGACAAGCACTACTTGATATTTAGTAAATGGCATGTTACAAAAATAAAAAGTAATAGCCAAAAATGTTTGAACTCCATATATTATAAAAAGATACTACTTGAATTTTAATTTGAACCTCTGTTACTTTGTTACCTCTTTACTGTTAACAATGTTCAAGGACAATTAAAAAATAACCCTTAAAACTTGAATATATGATAGCACTTTTAGAATTAATTCAGTAAAATCTCCACATTGTAAGAATGGTATTCATTATATAACATTGAAAGGATACCAGGACATTTGAATAGCTAGAGAGTGAAGAAACCCTCAAAAACACTGGCAAAATGGCTATATATACAAGTCTCCAATGTGGTATCAATTCATAAGTTGTATGTTTGTATTGTTATTGTCTGTATCTTAGGTGGAGAAAGAAAATGTGAACAGAAGTGGAGTGGATAGCATAAGGCATAGAATAGCCCAAAGAATCAGAAATTGGTAGTATTTTTACAGAGCTTTGATTTTCAAATCAAATCCAGATTTGATTATTATGAATTTGGTTAATTATCATAATAATTTGGATAGTTCATATGTACTAGTTAGTAAGCAAGTACTAAGAGTATTAAGTATTTCTGAGGTTCTATATCAGGCATCCTCAAACTACGGCCTGCAAGGCCACATGCAGCCCACCTAGGACATTTATCCAGCCTGCTGGGTGTTTTTGCCGCCACTGCCTGTCCTGCTTAGCAGCCGACTCATCCTGGGGCCCACAGTCCGGCCCTCCAACAGTCTAAGGGACAGTGAACTGGCCCCCTGTTTAAAAAGTTTGAGGACCCCTGTAGCCATTTTGTCATTAAAAGACAATAGCTATTTTTACTTTTATTACAGTTAACACATATTTATTATATAGTGACCAGTACAAACATGGTAGATGTCTAAGATGTGCTTGTTTAACTGAAGTAGATGAAGACAAATATTCATAAACATCATATGTCTATCTGTGTGTGTATGAACACATACATATGTATATGTGCAGTTTATTACTAGAGTACAATAGAATTCTGAGAAAGAAAAAAATCATGAAACTTGAGACTTGTCCCTAAGAGCATAGCAGGGTATCAATCTACAGTGACAGTAGAGATATTGTAGAAAACTCAGAGAAAGAATAAACATTGTCTGTGAAAGCACAATAAATGCAATAGCTTAAAGAAACTATAATGTTTGTATTGAATAGTAAGAAAATTGACAGGTAATCCAGAGCCACTTATTTAACAGCTTTGAGTGGTAAACTAAACCTAATAGGCAAAAAGGAGCCAGTGTGGGTCCTAAATTGGCAACTGACACAACAGTGTTTTAGAAAGATTTAAAAACTAGATAGCTTATGAGAATTGAGAAGAACTTGACACAGAAGAATTATTAAGGAGCTACTGCTAATTCTAGGAATGAGGCAATAAGTCAGTAAAAGGACTAAGAAAGTGATGCTTCTGAGAGAATTTCAAGAAAGAAGAGGGCTGAGTGTTGGTGATTTACCATACTTATGTAGTCCAAGGGAAGGAGAAACAAGAATAAAAGGTGACTAAATTTTGAACATAAAAATTATCCACTCCTATGCACTGATGACTGGAATGTATTGTGAAAAAGCTTTCTTAAAGTCAATTTTTCAAATGTATGTAATGAAAGTCAGAAATATAAAGAAGTATATGCAAAAATGTTCATGTTTATGTTAGTGAAATTTGAAACAACCAATAGGAGAGAAATTAAATAAATAATAGTAAGATAGAAGCCCTCTAATCTAGCCTAGTCAGATCCACTAATCAGTTGATTAATAGAAAAATTTCAGTAAAATAGAGAATCATTTATATATACATGACTTAAATATTTTATGCTAACTTTGAACATGAAAAGGTACATTCATTTGTCAATTTTTGATTCAGGGCTATAGCCTTTCCTCTAAATATGATCTAATAATTATGCCGATTAAATATTGTCTATGATACCCAGTTTAATTTCTTTACAATGAACTGAGAATTCAGTAATAATCTGCCAGTCAAATTGAGTCATAATTACTCTAGATTTTTATTACTTTTTCCTATTGTCCTACCCATACCTAATTTAGCAGGAAAATTTTTATAATTACTCATCCTCTTCCATTGCCATTCCTTAGCCACTGTAAGGACAGGCTTCAATTCTGAATAATATGGAAAACAGTTGCAGTTTTGCATGGAGGAATTGCATGATCTGGAATATATTTTGACAAAATCACACTGGCTGCTCTATTTGAGAAGGGACTATGGTGGAGAAGCAGGGAGAGACATTTGTGTTCAGTAATCATTTTGCTGCCAAAGCAGTTGCTGCTCTCTTTCTAGTGTTTGCATTTCCTTTAAAGCCCAATTGTGAATAGCAAAAAATATTTTAGGATCTAGGAAAATAAGATGGAAGTATATATGGGGTGGGGGGAATAAGTCTTTCAAGGTGTTTAAAGAAGAAAAAAATGAAGAAACAGGTATAGTTCCTAAAGAGATTGTTTTTTTCTTTTTTTCCCATGTACCTAATTATTTCTCAATTGTAGAAGCACATTAGAATTTTCTGGGGAGGCTCAGCACCTGTACTCAATGGTTAGAGTGCCAGCCACATATACTGGGGTAGGTGGGTTCAAACCTGTCCTGGCCTGTTAAACAACAATGACAACTACAACAACAACAACAACAACAACAAAAACAAATAGCCAGGCGTTGTGGTGGGTGCCTGTGGTCTCAGCTACTTGGGAGGCTGAAGCAAGATAATCACTTAAGCCCAAGAGTTTGAGGTTGCTATGCACTGTGATGCCCTGGTGCTATACCAAGGGTGGTATAGTGACACTCTGTCTCAAAAAAAAAAAAAAAAGGATTTTCTGAGTAGTTTTAAAAATACTACTTTGGGGGCTCCCTTTCACATATAAAATGCAATTGGTTTATGATTGGGGCTAGGCCTCATTATTAAAAAAAAAAATCCCAGGTGATTCTAGTATACAACTAGCATTGAAATCAATTGCTTTCAATTTTTCTTAGGTCTTATCCTCACATAATTTTGGGCCACTTGTGACTGACTGCCTCTGCCATCTACAGTGGTTCTCAACCTTCCCAATGCCACAACCCTTTAATACAGTTCCTGTGGGTCATGACCCACACTGATCTTCTTTGTAGAAGAAAACAAAACTCTGTGGGCCAAAGAAATTTCCACTATCATTCATGAACTTATTCTCTTGAGATAGGGCAGATAAGGAGAAGATTATCTTCATGTTGAATGTGAAGGCAGAGTAATTTCCTTCATATGGAGGCAAAGTGATATTGATAGTTTTCCAGCTACATTAGGAGGAGTAAGGAGGCACAATTCAGGCTAATAGGAAGTCCAGACCACAGTTAAAACTTTCCTTAATTATCCTGGGTAAGAACAGACCATACAATATCCCTCAGGGAAGAAACAAGAATGTTTCCACAGAGATTATATTTCTTTGTCTGCTTAATGGTTCACTGCTGAAAATTATTAATTAGTCTTACTTGGCCCTGTAGAATCCCAGTTTTAAAAACATGGCTTTAAAAACATCTAGTATTTATGCCCTTGTGTAATATCCTCCCAATATATGTAGGGTATAAACTAGGTTGTTAGAAAAAACTATGGCTTCCACTTGGAACACTTTCTATCACTCTCTCTGACTCTTTGCTTCAGTGAAAACAAACTGTCATGTTGTAATTTGTGGTATGGCGAGCCCATGTGGTGAGGAAGTGATGTATCCAACAAACAGCCAGGACCTGAGGACCTAAGGTGGATCCCTTTCTGAGTTGAGTGTTATGATAGAAGTCTATACCCTTGGTCAACACCTAGATTATAGCTTCAGAAAGGATTCTGACCAGCGACACCTAGCTGAACCATCCCTGCATTCCTGAGCCCCATAAACTAGGAGATAATCTATATTGGTGTTTTAAGCCATTAAGTTTTAATTTGTTACACAATAATAGATAACTAATACATACATGGCAAGATTCATTAAGAGAAGAATTTGTCATTTTTAAGCTAAATGTTATTATTCATCTCACATTTCAATTATTAGAATACCAATAATATGAAAGAAAATAATTCTGTATATTTTCTCATAAATTCAATGATGAGAATTTGAAAAATGAAACCATATAATAATCAGGAAGTAAAAGGATAATACCACTGGCATTTTCTAAGGTGAAAATAAATTCCTAGTTCCCTGAGAGGTATAGTTTGAGAAAGGAGGAATAAAGGATTGTTGGGAAGAGACTTGGACTATTATTTCTGCTTCCTGCCACATGTCTTCAATTTAAAATAAAGCAAAATTTTTTGATATACCATTCAAAGTTGGAGGATAGGTGGGAGCATATGTGGGCCTGAAGAAAAATGTTCCCTTCATTGAAGGCACCAGCTTGTTGAATAAAATACTATGCAGAAGTTCAATAAGGAATATCTGACAACAATGCTGTAACAGTTACACATAAAGTTTTTATGACCTATTTTAAGATACACAGAAGAAACTCAAACCAGAGAGACCAATTAAAAGATAATTTCCAAAAACTCTGTTTCAGAGTGGTGATCATAGAGATGGTCAAGACTGGTATCATCTGGTACCTACATGTTAGTCATAGAGGCCCACTAAACAGTACCCATCCATACTGGCTTTCAAATATACATAATATCATTCCTGTACATGATGAGGTAGATTATGGTTTAGTTTTCTTCAGCCATGTGTTATTTATGTGTAAAGTTGGTCTACGGGAAGTAGAGGGATTCTTGTCTTAGTCATGCCCAAGAAAATGACAGTAGAGTAAGGGTATAAATGAAGCTGTGTGATAAATTTTGTAAGTCATTCCAAAGCACCAATTTTGAGAAAGGAAGAATAGAGGATTGTTGGGAAGGGACTTGGACTATTATTTCTTGCTTCCTGCCAAATCTCTTCAATTTAAAAGAAAGCAAATTTTCTTGATAAACCGTTCAAAGTTGGAGGATAGGTAGGAGCATAAGTCGGCCTGGTGTTATTGGAAACATTTTCATATTAAAGCAAACATAGATGTGTGATGGAGCAAAATGCAAAAACCACATGAGTTTTAAGAGAAAAGAAATTTTCTGTCTTTGGTGGGCTACCTTTGCATTGTTCCCTAGATTCTCATTCTATATCTCTATTATTTAGGTATTTTGGTAGAAAATAGGGCAACTGCTTTAGGGTTGCTTTTATTATATCTGGTTCCACTAGTTCCTCTTTATGTTCTTCAGTACTCTAGAAAAAAAGAAGAGCAATCTCTAAGAAATAGGAACTCTAAGAATTCATCTCCAGCATTTTCCTACTCTTCTGTCATTTAATTGAATTTGCAGACAACTCAAAGGTTGATGACTTATATATGGATTATCTATACCCAAATGTCTTTGTCCACTTATTGTATTAAAAGTATCTTTTGTGTTATTTCTTTGTTAACATTTTGTGTTCCTTTATTTAATTTTTCCTTCCTAATTGTTAGAAACCTATGTATTTAATTTTCTCTTTCTTGTATCTTATGTATTTTCTTTTCTCTGTTTATATGGATATTCTGCACAATGCTTTCCATTCATAAATAAAGGGAGGGATATAAGAATTGAACAGGAATCAGAATTGGAAATTACATTTCTTTTCTCCTTTTGAGTCGAATCATTATAGCATAGATAATCACTGTGTGAAGTGAATGGCCAAAACATGGTCATATCTGTGTGCAAACGCAAAGATAACATCACAATAAAAAAAAAAGGATACTACTAGCTAATAATCCTAATAATCTAAGAGTAGAAAGCACATGCTAAGTGACATATATATATACTCATGTATTTGTATAATCCTGCACCTATTCAGCTACATGAGTTTGTGTGTATTAAAATATCAATTTCCTGGCCTACAAATGAGTAAAAGGAACAGAGGCGTCTTATAGTTTAAAGTGTATGTAACTAGAACAGACTTTATTTTCTAAAATTTGCATCATATATGTAAAAACAAAGAATTAATTTATTTTTAGAAAGATTTTGTAGACACCCTATACTACCAGGAATGGATTCACTATTAAATATTGGTTTTGCCTAATTTGATATTGCTGTGTAATTTGATGGTAACTGTAACTCCACAGATAGAAAAGTATTTGATCCTAAAATAGTGCATATCCTGTATATAGTTACACTATTTCAATTTAATTTCTGTATAATAATGTTTCACTCTAACTTTTAAAAATGAAATAAAATTAGTTTCACTATGAATTTTCTCTTATACTTACACATTAAATGGATTCACATGAATAATTAATTATGGACAGACACTCTGCTAGATACTAAGGAAAGAAATGTTAAAGACATAAGTCTTCTGTGCTCTATATGTTCTCAAGATTCTAGTCACAGAAGCCTAATCCTAATCTAGGAACCTAGGCTAGTAAAGTCTTTGAATCAGATGATAGCTCAGTATATAATCCATGCTGACTCCTGAGAATATATTTGAGGAAGGACAATTCTTTTTAGTTTCCAGTAGCCTGGTCATGTAAGTTAAGCACAAGAAAATAAAACACATCTATTGTTTCTATTGATCTAGACTTTTCATGTAATTATCATCTGTAAAAGGATTATCAAATAATATTTTATATAAAAGGACTTAAATGACAAATATTTTGAAATTAAAATCACAATGATTATCATACCAACAGTTTAATATAAATAAATGTTGACTTCCCTTCAGTGAACATATAAAATGCTACCAAAATCTGCTGCCAATAGAAGAATTAAAATAGAAATTCATTTTTCTAAAAAGTCCACTATCTGTAGTCTGCTCTCAAGCCTTCATGATAGTCAGGGACCCTTTTCCCTAAGTATATCTTCTATTTAGGGCATTGTGCCTTTGCCATCTAACAGGAAAACAACTTTTGATGCTGCTACATTTTGAATGGCAGAGATTCAAAATTAAAGATTAGAAAATGGCTAAGTTTAAATACACATATACATAGTTTTTTAACATGATACTTTTCTAGTCATGCCCTCAAATATATTCTTACTTTAAAATCCTATAAATTCTTTTATTTATAATGATTTAACTTATATAAATAACTTTAATTGGCAACAGTACGTGGCAAAACATTTTTCACATATTTTTACTATTCCCTGTGAGACATCTATTGTAAGCATTGCTGAAGGCTGTCGTTTTTGTCTGTCTTCCAAGATTTGCTGGTCCAAGTGTTATGGACTATACTTGGTATTGGTATAAGGGGGAGGGGAAACTTGCAGTTGAGCCAGACAGTTTTGTTATCCCTTTAAAATTAAAAGCATATGAAACAGATACAGCTTATTAAGTTGTGTTTTTTTATAAATAATATCAACTTAAATAACAAATAATAAAGTTCAAATACAACTTAAAATAAAGTTTAATGCTGGTAACCACAGGGAAAAAAGCATGATTATTTGTAGGAAGAACATTATTCAAAGCCATATTCCCCAATATGAATTATACAAAAGATAGATTATGTTACTTGAAAAAAAAAGGTAGAAACCTCTGAATTTTACTTTTAGGGATTATAAAATGTCATTTTGTGGCAAGTGAGATGAAGTACAATATTATCAACATTATTGCTATTTTATATACAAGATTTTTGAAAATATCCTCTTTTATTTTGAGCAGCATTGGGAACTTTGTTCATTAATAGGTTCAATCATGTTCTAATCCTACAGTTTGAAAACTACCTCTTTAATTCAATTCCATGATAGAATTTATGAGAATATTCTTTTTTAATTAAAGTTTAAGTGGCTTATAATTTTTCTTACCAAAAAGCATTTTAAAATACTGCTCATCTTCCATAGTTAGTATTGCCTTGATTATGTGACAAATCATTCCAGCAGCCTTTAGGTCTGACATATCTTATGTAACATCATCTGCATTATAATTATAGCAGCTATTTTATAAGCAGATAAGAATATTTAAATAATCATTATCAGATACTCAAATCTAGCATACTCTTAAGGGTAAATTAATTTAAGAAAAAAATTACTATTACTAACACCATGATTGTACAACCAGTTTTACAAGTTTTTACAACCTTTAGTTACTAAATCTGATTATTGTGTCTACTTTTCAAATCTTTCTTTAATGCAGTGTCTTAACATAAACATAAATGCACAAGTCCAGCTTGATCAATTTTCAGTAGTTTTCCAGCCTTTCTTGGATACTTTAAAAAAAAAAAAAAGAAAAGAAAAGAAAAGAAAGAAAACAGTCCACTTAAAGAAATCTCCCTGCTGGAACTGGTTTCTTATATATCATATGTGATTAAGTTATTGCCATAGGAAGGAAGTGAGCTGTTTTTTGTTCTTTCTTCGTCTTTTTCCCTCTTACAGGAATCCCCTTTTGATTTAAGGCAACAAACATTTCTCCTCCATTGTGTGTCCATTTAGCTGATGCATACGTGTTGTAGTGGTTTTCCAGAATTAATTCTTTGAAGTTGCAATCTTCATTGCATTCTTTCTGTTAAAAGAGCAAACAACATTATCCAAACGATTTTTAGAGAGGCTCAACCAAAGAGTAAGCAGGTATTATTTGGCAGAACTGAAAAATACCTGACTTTTTAAATTTTTTATTATTTTTTTACATGACTTTTTTTAAAAGTCAAGTTGAGTAGGCCTATTGTAGTTTATTATATGTATTTGCATAGTATATTTGCAAAACAAAGTAAAACAGATAACATAATACTCATTTAGTCTATGCAGCGTGGTTTCAAAAATCTAGCTTTTTAGCAGTGTCTACTTTTTTTTTAGTATGAGTAAATTAATTAAACCTCATTTCGCTCTTTGCAAATCACACATTCTCTAGCCAATGGAAATTAGAAGAGTCTCTGCCTCCCTCAGGTGAGGAACATATTTTATAACTTTTCTTCATTTACTACTACACTACCTTTGATGGTAATGGAAAATAAAAAGTTAATTTATTTGTGTATCTATCCAACCATTCATTCATTCAATTTAGCCTGTGCCAGGCATTATGCTGAGCTATGGAAATACATAAGAAAGCCAATTATACTTTATTATAGTGGGATGAACTGTTACATATTTTGCATTGTAATAAAGTGGGAACAATGTGAATGCTTACAGTTCAAAGCCAATGATTGTAGATTGATGTTGATACACTGAGCACTTTAGGACTTTTTTTTCATAAGAATTTTCATATCAGCAATGTGCAAATTGAGTGAACTTTAGCAAAAAGAGCTTTAATACTAACAAATGGAAATTCTAGATTTTAAGTATCTAAAATACACATGGGATTTAAGAGCTGGAAGGATATATAAAAGCATTTTACAGATGAAGAAAACAAGTTCAGAAAGCTTAAACAATTTGTCCACAGTCACACAGAAATCATTTTTCTTGGTGCCTGAGTATAAGGTATTTGTTTTTTTTATTAAGTCATCTGTACATAGATCATGAATACATTTATGCCATTATGGGATTCAATGTGTTGATTATTTGTACACTATGCAGTTGGAGAGAAATTAATTTCATTTTTACTTTTCAGAAAGGCAAGATATTTTTGACAAAATTAAGTTTGAAAAATCTATTCAAGCTATCAGTTATTAATACCTTTGCATAGAGTTTTCCTTCCTTGTTCATTGCAAGATAGTATTCACTTTCTACCCCTTTGATTGCCACAATTCCTACTGCCACTGTCCTGATTTCCATGATATCTGCAAGAGATCATAGAAAGATATATCAATTAAGTTTTCAAGTTTGCTGGTTATCCAAGAATGTCTATCTTCATTTTTATTTTAACCAGAAGTTGTTAAAATTATTAATGTGACTATTTATTTAGCCCATGACCCCTACCCATAGTACATAAACACAAATATCAGAGTAGTCATTAAATATGGGAAGTACAAACTGATTTTTTATTTTGTAGAAAAAGATACCTGTATTCAAAGAAATAGTTAAAATATTCAAATTAAGCTTTTTATTTCCTAAACTTAATTTCCAATTTACTGCAATAGTAACAATAATAGCTAATTTTTATTGAACTCATACCATATGCCAAAGATTGTTCCAATACTCTTATGTTAGCTATGATAGTTAGTAATGATAACTCATTTAGTTATCCCTATAGACTATGAGGCAGGTGACCTTATTATCCATTTAAGAAATCAAAAATTGAAATATACAGTAATTTGCCCCAGTTTTTGTACTTTTTAAGTGCAGAACTATAATTTGAACCCAGCTTTTTGACTCTTAACTATTATATTAATTAATTATTATATAATACATGTACTATGAAAGTAATATAGTAAGCTAATATCTTTCCTTTTCTATTGGCTAAACTTTTTCTTAAAAAGTTTTGCTAACAAAGGAGGTCTTGAATGCACTGAAAATGGATAATATTCCTATTAAAGTGATGATAAAGAAAGTCTACTGCCTTTAAAAAAGTGATTGTTTTAAACTGACAGTATTTTGATACATGAAAGACCATTTAAAACAAAATTACAAATTCTGTTTATATACTATTTTTTAACTTTATACTTCTCTAATTAATTTTTTAATCTTTGCTGATCATTAGATTGGAACAAAAATAAGAAGGAAGATAATTAAAATAAATACATTCACATATATATTTCTAACAATCAGTAAAACTCGATACAGTTGTTATTCCCCTGAAAAAGTATCTTTGTTGAAATTGTTTTTACAAAGTACATTTATCACAAGAATGTTAGCCTACTATTTTCTTTCATTTTATATTTGTTCCTTAAGTACTATATTTTAATGTACTAAAAAGAGTAAAATCTCCAAAAATTTATTAAAATGATATAGGTAGGAATTGAAAGTTTCATTCACCTTTTATATAACTTGTTGTTCATTATACTTTGTACATGAAGGTACAGCCCTGAGGCGTTGTCTTACCTGTGCCTAATAAAATGCAAAGAAAATTCCAAGTGAAAATTATCCATGTAAAATTAGATCTCCAAAAATTGTTTTCTAAAACATTCACTTAATTAAAAGAAAATCTGATTTGCTCCCATACCTTCACTTCACTCTCTTATTTATTCTTTTGCTTTTGGTTTTCTTATCTGGATAATAAAATTGTTGTATACGTCATTGGGAATGATTGTAGCCTAACTAATATTTGTCATCTGCCTCATATACCCTGCTTACAGAATTCCTTTACCCAAAGTACTATACTTTGCACTAGTCAGAGCTAAGTTGGGAGTTTCACGGCTGCTCATCTAGAAATTGGACTTTATGAAGCAAAAATGCAAAGGAATAAGTAGTAATTTTTTAAGCATTTATGAAGTATTGTCAGATTACATCGAACTATACTGTTCTGTATACAAATTAAGAAAAGCAACCCTGATTTCTGAACTCTAGAAGTTAAAATTCAGTAAAAACAGAAAACATATCTGTGTTGTGTGTGTAGGTGTACATATATGTATTAATTAAAAGAGAAAAAAGAATTTTGAAGAACACAGGCCTGAAGAGATTACAGAAAAATTTAATCATTGCTTACAAGTACATGAAGGATTATGATGTTGGCAAAATCAGTACTCTATCAATCCTGGCATTATAGTCTGTTTTGCTCTACATCCTATGTTCCTTTTTATTCAAGAAAACTCAAGAATGAAGAAATTAAAATGTTATCACTCTTTGTTCAGGTGTACAGTGGGAAGCAATGTTCCCTTTAGTCTGCATAAAAATACATCATATTTATGTATTAGTTAGCTACAATTATACTTGGTCCTTTTGTCTACAGTATATCCATTGTCTCATATAAGACAAATATAAGAGCTTGTCTTTGTTTCTGTGATCTCTATTTGTGTTTCAGAAGATTATTCATATAAGTAGCACTCATAGTAAATTTGTTCCCAAATACATAAAGCATATTGTAAAGTGTGCCAAATTGTTAACATAATAATCATGGTAGTATAGTGGTAGAACTCAAAAATATAAATGAGAGAGATAGCAGCTGATGATATAGAACATGAACAATGAGACAACAGGCCGGGCACAGTGGCTCATGCCTGTAATCCTAGCACTCTGGGAGGCTGAGGTGGGTGGATACTTGACCTCAGGAGTTTGAGACTAGCCTGAGCAAGAGCAAGACCCCAGTCTCTAAAAAAATAACTGGGCACTATGGTGAGCACCTTTAGTCCCAGCTACTTGGGAGGCTGATGCAAGAGGATCACTTAAGCCCAAGAATTTGAGGTTGCTATGATGCCACAGCACTCTACCAAGGGCAACAAAGAAACTCTGTCTCAAAAAAAGGCGGGGGGGGGGGGACAATATTTCAAGCATAGCATAAATTTGCTATTTAGAATATCACCTTACAAAGTAGGGTCTATGCCCCAAGTGGATTTCCTAATTTTTTCCTGTGCTTCATTTTTGCCTGTATCAAATTGGACTGAAAAGTGAGGAACCTTGGTATAAAATTATATTACTTAAAAAAAATTCTCCAACATTTACTTTCAGAATTTTCGGTGTTCCCCTAATCTTGTATTTCAAAATTGGTATTAATTCTATGGGTAATTTTTATTGGCAAGATTTTTTGGGGGGTGGGAATAGAATCTCACTCTGTCCATGGGCTAAAGTACAGTGGTGTCAATAGCTCACTATTGGGCTAATGCAATCCTCCTGCCTCAGTTTCCTGAGTATCTGGAACTACAGGTATATTTCATTACACTTGGCTAATTTTTTAACTTTCACAGAGATGGGATCTTGCCGTGTTGCTCATGTTGTTCTCAAACTCCTAGACTCAAGTGATCCTCTTGCCTCAGCCTCCAAAAGTGTTAAGATTATAGGAATGAGCCATTGCACTGAGCCCAATAGCTTTTTTTATTTTAAAGTGCTTTGACTCTCCTGTTTGAAAGCTTATTTTTTAGTATCTCAATACACAGACATCCACGTCTTACTCCCAATATATGGAATATATTTCCCTGAACCTTTTAGGCTTTGTATTTAAACAAAAGTTTTAAAGGGGAACTTATTAATATGTCTGTGCTATAATTATAAGTAAACTTTACTTTAAAGTTGAAAAAGTAGAGATAGTCATTCATTTTTGTCCTTGACCAAATATACCTTCTTGGGCACATTGTACATCTACAAATACACATCTGCAAAATATATCCAATATATCCAAACTATACAAAGACCTCTTAAAACACAATAAGGGGGGGAAAGCCTAGGTTTAACGGGGGCTATCTGAACAGACATCTCACCAAAGAAGATACACAATTAGCAAATAACTGTGTGAAAAAATACTTAATATCACATATCATTAAGGAATTGCAAATTAAAATAGCAATGAAATACCATTATACAGCTATTAGAATGACTAAATCCAAAAAACTTGACAATACTGCTTGCTAGTAGGGATGTGAACCAATTAGAACTCTCTTTCATTGCTAGAGGGAAATTGCAAAATGACCATTTCTTAAAACTAAATAGACTCTTACTATATAATCCAGCAATCATACCCTCAGGTATGATAATTTACCCAATTAAATAAAAAACTTAAGATCCACACAGAAACCTGAACATTAATGTTTATGGCAGATTTAATCATAAACATCAAACCCTGAGGCAACTAAGGTATCCAGTAGGTGAATAAATAAACTGTGGTACATTCATAATTATTTAACAACAAAAAGAAACAAGATATGACACCACAAAGAAACAACAAGCAATCTGAAATACACATTGCTAATTGAAAGAAGCCAGTCTGAGAAGGCTATATACTGTATTATTCCAACCATATGACATTCTGGAAAAGACAAAACTTTAGAGACAGTAAAACCATTGGTTACCAGGGTCTTGTGGAGGGAGAGAAAAGATAAAAGGTGAATAACAGTGGATATTTAAATCTGTAAAGCTATTCTGTGTAATACAGAAATAGTGGTTACGTGATATGCATTTTTCAAAACACATTAAATTGTACCAAGCAAGGAGTGAAACTTAATACAAATTATGGACTTTAGCTAACAATATATATATCAATATTTGTTTTTATTATACTTTTTATTAAATCATAACTGTGTACATTTATGGGGTATAATGTGCTGATTTGTTATGCAATGTGGAATGCTTACATCAAACTGACTAACATGACCATCACCTCACTTACTTATTTGTTATGGTAAGACATTTATAGTCCACTTTTAATAGTTTTGAAAAGTACCATTGCATTGTGCATAAGACTCTCACTTTATCTCCCTCAGTAGAGCGCTGTGGCATCGTAGCTCACAGCAACCTCAAACTCTTGGGCTTAAGCAATTCTCTTGCCTTAGCCTTCCATGTAGCTGGGACTATGGGCGCCTGCCACAATGCCGCTATTTTTAGAGATGGACTCTCACTCTGGCTTAGGCTAGTCTCAAACCTGTGAACTCAGGCAATCCACCCACCTCAGCTTTCCTGAGTGCTAGGATTACAAGTGTGAGCCACTGTGCCCAGCCTTGTATCAATATTTGTTAATGCAACATGTTAATAATGGAGGAACAGTGAGATGAAATGGGATGGTATATGGGAACTCTGTTAACTGCTCAACTTCTCAGTAAATCTAAAACTTAACACAAAGTATATATTTTAAAATATAGTCTATATTTTAATTAATAATAGGATGTGATTGAATGTTGAGAAACTACTTGTATTAATATTTTAAATGATTTATTATTGTCCCAAATATGTAGAACATATGATGCTTATTATTGATTACTATTAATAATGTCTTTGGTGAAGGATTAAGATTCGCTTTCCAAATGATGACTTCTTTCTTTTTTTTTTTTAAATATGCACGGTTATGAAGAGTAAGGTTATAATGCAAACACACTTTGGAAACTGTAAGAAATACAAATAGTCTATATATAGATCATTATTATACAATGTAAGTGTACAGTGTCTCTCAGGTGTTTGAGGATGGAATATCATAGCCAGTTATACAGTAGAACCTCCATAGTTGTCCACTTCCCTACATTGACCACCTCATTAAGTTGACTTCATTTTCATAATCAGGCATGTACCACATGAATGTATCAATACAGTAGGCCTGCTTCCTTAGGTTGACCACCTCTGTACTTTGACCAATTTGATACAGTACCTTGGGTGGTCAACTTTCAGAGGTTCTACTGGATTTTAGAAATGTGATCTGATCTAATTTTTTTAAGAGTGTAAAGTGGTCCCAAGGTTGAAACTTTTGAAAAGTGCTTTTCTAAATTAATTCCATTTCTCTTGGTGTCATAAAGTTTCAATCTTACATAATTAAAATAACTGTATATTAGTAAGTATACATATATATGTATCAAAATTCAGTTAGTGTTTTCATCTTCTGTGGAAAAAGAAAATAAGTGATACCCAGCTAAATATAACAAGGGGAATAAAATCCAGAGGAATTCAGAAGAAAGGAATGTTATCAATATTTTAGGTGATCAAGGGAGGATTTAAGGGATATATAGAACTTTAATTAGATCTTTCAAGGATGGATAGGATTGACATTGGTAGAAAAGATGGAAACATTTAAGCTACCTGAAAGAGAAAAGTACTAGGTACAAAGCCATAGAATCAAAGATTCAAAAGTCATGTTCAGAAGATTCAAACTAGAGCTGTGGTGCCTAGAATAGGAAATGTAATAAATAATAAGAGAAAATTAGAGGCAGATTGTTGAAGGTCTTGAATGCCAATCTAAGGAATTTGATCTTTTATTTCCAGACAATGAAGAGTCATTAGAGGTTTAAAATTTGAAAAATGTCAGGATAGAAATTGTATTTTAGGGAAATTAATTGACAAGAGTAAATAAAAGGAGAAAATGACTGAAACTTTATTCCTATGATATTATCAGTTGGTGTTCATATTGACCTGTAAGAGGTTATTATTGTTGTTTTAAGTATGTTAATATATTTTCAAAATGCCTCAGTTTAAATTTCTTATGCAGTACATTTTACTAGTTATAACCTATATAAACAAAAATCCTTTCCTGTCTTCATTATTGTTTTTTTGAGAGTATAAAGTGGTCCCAAGGCTGAAACATTTGAAAAGTGCTCTTCTAAATTAATAACATTTCTCTTAGTGTCCTAAAGTTTCATCTGACTATATGTTGTAAATTGTACCCTTGTATTTGTGGGATGAATATCTTTGGTTATCTTATAATTCTCTTGATATTTAGGTTTATAAATAGAAACTCCATAACATATATATATATATATATATATATATACAGAAATGTTTAAGAGCTCCAAAATGTCTAGAAAATTCCTTAATGATATTTTAAACCACCAAGTTTAAATTGTAATTAAGTTATGTAAGTAAACAGTAAACCATGCAAAACATTTGTGTTTGGTTTGAGTAAATGTTAAGGTTAGTATGGTTTTAATAATTAAAGATAAGGCTAACGTATGTATTTATACTCTATGATTTTTGTTCACTGATACAACTACAAAGATAGCAAAGAATTTTTCTCAATAAGTGCTGTATTTTTGACGTACTAAGATTCTGTATCTCATTATTACAACTTTTATATACCCTGCATGCTATAGCTCCAATTATTAGATTCAAAAGAATTGCCTTTAGACAGCAGTTGACTGTTGATTCTATTTTCTCCTGCCTTTCTGGGACATCTTGAGTCCCTCCATTCCTTAACTTTTGATTAGGAATCCCCTTCCCCATTTTTCTCTCAATCAGGGCTGTTAAGATCTTTTAGACTATAGTCACTGCTATGTCCTGATATCACTCTCACAGATCAAACATATTAAAATGCATCCACATATCATTATTTTAAAGTTTTATATAATTTTTCTTTCAAAATTATTTGACCTAAAACAACTCATTAAACTTACCCTTAGCTATAAACAAATTTTCTGCAAATATTGTGCATTCTTTGGAATTCTTATAAAGTGAAAAAAATTATCAAATTGTTTGCAAATGTTATGAAAAATTATTAATAAATTCAATAAATAATGAAGCTAGCATAATGGTATGTTTTATTTGCTAAATATTTGCTAACCTCTATTTTTTACTTTATTTTTAACTTTCATTACCAGTTCCTTCATTTTAAAGTTTAAATATATTTAGAAGTCCTTGAAATTTTTATAAGCTCTTTGGAAGGCTGAGGCAGGAATATCACTTAAGCCCAGAAGTTCAAGATTAGCCTGAGCAAAATAGCAAGACATTCTCTATAAAAAATAAAAGAAATTAGCAAGGTGTAGTGGCATGCACCTGTAGTCCTGGCTACCCCACAGGCTGAAACAACAGAATTGATTGCCTGAGCCCAAGAGTTCAAGGCTGGAGTGATCTATGATTGCCACTGCACTACAGCTAAGGAGACAGAATGAGACTCTATCTAAAAAAAAAAGTAAATTAATGAAAATATTATAAAAATTATAGAATAAAGTTATTTAACAACACTCAGTGTTTATAGGTCCTAGGACTTTACTGATCTGGAGATTATCTAAAAGTGAACTGTGAATTTTCAAATATACCTCAATTAAAATAAAAGTAAATTTTAGAGTTATTTTTATACTTTTTATTAACTTATCTTTTACTCAGTATCCTTTACTGCTTTTTTTTTTTTTTTTGAGATGGAGCCTCAAGCTATCCCCCTGGGTAGAGTGCCATGGCATCATAGCTCATAGCAACCTTCAACTCCTGGGCTCAAGCGAGTCTTCTGCCTCTGCCTCCCAAGTAGCTGGGACCACAGGTGCCCACCACATTTTTTGGTTGCAGCCGTCATTGTTGTTTGGCGGGCCTGGGCTGGGGATTCGAACCCGCCACCTTAGGTGTACGTGGCTGGCACCTTAGCCAATTGAGCCACAGGCGCCGAGCCCTTTACTGCTTTTTGTTATTAGTCAAGAGCCTGTTAAGGTTATAAATTTAACAGTGTATGACCATGGATGAACCTATTTATATATAGTAAAAGTTATCATGACTTGATTAAATGATGAAAGGATGAGTTAACTAAGTTATGAGCAAATTTATGTCATCTCTCTAATTGCTAGGCTTACATATTTTATATAGCTGTGGAGGCATTCAAACCATGCTTTTCCAAAGTGGAAAAATATAAAATTGTTCTTTTTTAAGTATAGAAGTTGAAAACATTCCATTATGTCTTTAGTTAAATTAATTTCCCAAGCACAATGTAAAGCTCTGGGTGGTCAACATATAATTGCTGAAGAAATGGTGAGTTTTGACGCAGACACCTTACCTGTTTATAAATTGCCAGGGAATAAATCATAAGCAAATGATACATAAGTATATTATGGTATATTATGAGTATGTTATGGCACCCAACAAATTAGCTATTCCTTTCACTATTTGACATCAGCAAATTTGGGAGATGTCTTCGTTTATAACATCATATAGTTACTTTTCCATCTACTATTTATCATTGAAGTTATGCTTTTTTTATATTCCATTTGATATCTTATGTTTTAGTCCTAACCATTTTTTATGAAGCACACCAAGCTTTCTGTTTTCTTCTTGTCATAACTTTGGTCTTTAAGTCTTCAAGCCTATGATAGCACAATGCCATGTATTATGCTATATATTCAATTATATGCAGGCATTTTTCTCTCCAACTTTCTTAGCAAAGACTATTAATTGTCCCCAATTTCCATTCTCCTCTCCATTCATAACAATGAATTTTTAGCTGGCTACACAAAATAAACAAGACTTTTCTCAGTCTCATTTACAGTTTAATGTGGCCATATGTACCCAAGTTCTAGCTGATATGATTTAAGTGAAGTGTCCCATGGCAACATCAAAGAAGTAGCTATCAGGAGCCCTTTGTACTTACTTACTTACTTTTTTCCCTTATTCTGTCCTCCTCCTTGAATTTGGACTCTGCTTTAGATTATGAGAACAAAATGATTGGGGACAGTGAGCTAACTGAACCTAAAAACTCCCAAACGTTTTTGTGGTACAGAGTTGTCACTCCTCCAGAAATGTTTAATGTGTGGGAGAAATAAACTATGTTATTTAAGCCAAATTGAGTCTTAACTAGTACACCTCGATTTCATTTTCCTAGCCAATTTATTTTTTATAAAATGTACATTAAAATTCAGGAACTCATTTCTTTTCGGTTATGTTGAGCCAGCAGCCAAAAAGACAAGTCCTGTTTTCAACACTATTGTTAGTAGGCATGTGTTTACTTTCATAGTAAAGTTATCGGATTAAACTAAAGGTCTGATGATTTTACAAGTCAACATGGAATGTATTTGTTTCATTTGTCCTTGTGTTCAAGATGGTTACCAATCATGTGTAATATAAATATAAGCTGTTTTTCTTGACTAGATATGAAAGTGAAAACTCCTTTCTATGCTACAACCTGCTAGAGGCTATAAAGTCATGAGGTTAAACTAGAAGAAGAAATGAAAACACCTGTGCTTTCACGTCTTTCATTTTCTTATTTAGAACTTCAATGTCACTAAGGATCCCAAGTTTCTTTAGTTAGCTTGATAAATCTTCACTAGCTGTCCTTTACATCTCTCTATACATGTCAGGAAGACACCAGCCCTCCTAGTAAGCTATGTCAAAGCTGTGGTCATTTCCTAGCTAGGGAATTAATTTCAGTTAGTTTTTCTGCTTGATTGTTATTGCTAAATAAAGCATGGGATGTTGTTGCTATTCTTTCACAATGGCTGGATTCACCATTCTTGGTTAGAATATCATAACTATTCATTTGTGAATAAGACAAGTTAATGGACACAAATATATTCAGTACTTTGTTCTCTTTTTCCTCTGTATCAATCTATTCCATATTTTTTTATTGAATCATAGCTGTGTACATTAATGCAATTATGGGGTACAATGTGTTCGTTTTATATAAAATTCAAAATACTTTAATCAAACTGGTTAACATAGCCCTCACCTCATTTTCTTAGTTATTGTATTAAGACACCATGGAATACTATGCAGCCCTAAAGAAAAACGAAGACTTTACCTCCTTCATGTTTACATGGATGGAACTGGAAAATGTGTTTCTTAGCAAAGTATCTCAGGAATGGAAGAAAAAGTATCCAATGTACACAGCCCTTTTATGAAACTAATCTATAGCTCTCAAGCAAAAGATACAACTTAATTCTTAGCCCAAAAATATGGGGAGGGAGTGGGGAAGGGGAGGGGAGAAGGGTGGATGGGTGGTGGGAGGGTGACCGGAAAGATCACCTATATATCTGTCTAACAAGGGTACAAGTGAACTTTTCTAGAACTAGAATATAAATGTGTTGATACAATGATAAAGCAAATGACATGAAATTTATGTTAACCAGCTTGATGAAAGTGTTTCAAATTGTA